>AJFK01000301.1:0-24526 GCA_000467715.1 Hysterium pulicare CBS 123377 | reverse complement strand
ATTTATTTATTTATTTATTTATTTATTAATATTTCCTATATTAATAGTTATATAATAATAGATTATATAAAATACTTAGCTAATAGATTATATAATAATAGATTATATAAAATAGCTAACTAATATATTAATAATATTATAATAGCTAGCTAGCTAAAAGCTAGTAATTTATATAATTTGCGTAATTTATATAAATAAGTAGCAAATAGCCTTCTATCTAATAGCTAGTATACAATACTTTTACTATTATATAATAAACTCTAGTAGCTTTTAAAATAAAATAATTAAAATAAATTAAGAAAGAAAATTTAATTAAACTATAAATAATTAAAGCTATAATATTATAAAAGATAGAAGAAAGAAGTATTATAGTAGTTCTATAATAATAACTTTAAATTTATAATTGCTTTAATTATTAATTGTCTCATTATAATTATGTTGTGGCCCAAGGACCTCCAACTTAATTCTTCCTTCGGTATGATTTCTTGTCTCAGGTACCAAGAAGTATGTGGTAATGGTACCAACAACGCCGAAAACAGACATCCTGGAAGGCGACAATTAGAGCAAATCTTAGTCAAAAATCTTCTGCCGCACATAATCGTCTTGAATTTGTTGCAACCACCGAAGTAGGAATAGGGAACATAGTGTGACATAAGTACTCACACTATCAGGACATACCCTAGCTAATTTTCCGGGAACTAGTCCTTCATCCCATCATCATTGCACGTCAGGCCATCATCACTGCGGAAAGCATATACTACGAAAAGCTGGGCAACCCAGGATCCCAGCTTGCCTGCCGCGGCTGAGATACCATAGCAAGTGCATCTATATCTAGTAGGGAAGATTTCGGCAGGTATCTACTCCGTTCATTGGGATCATGGAAAACTCCCCTAAGCCATTCATTATGGCGTCAGGATAGAACTCATGAGGAAAGTGGAAACAACCAGTCCAAGATTGAACACAAGCTGGCAGCGCACATATAAAACCACCAAACTAGTCTAATATCCTAACTGGAACAAAACCTTCCAAGCACTGCCGATAATGATGAATACGATGGTCAAGATAACGAAAACCCAAAATGTCCATTAAATATCGAGGACTCTCGGGAATGGTGAATCTGAAAGCCAAGGATATCACGGTAGGAGAGTACCCAGGCCTACGACAAGTCTCCACATCTGATCTATTGTTCGAACGCATATGTCATTCTTACAGAGGGAAATGCATGTGTCGTCATGACAGCTAGTCGTACTTCGAATGCTAGACTTCTAACCGGCTGCAGCAGTGATGGAAATAACGTTCGCTAGGAATTGTCCAATGAGTTGCATCAAGGAGACTGAAGACATTATTCTTGCTCGATGTCATCGAGGCGCAAATTCATTGTTTATTGCTGCAGAAAGTGGACAGTCCGCTCCGATCGACACTCCAGTAATAAACCTCCATGCCACAATGAAGCCAGTCACATCCATGCTATCCTTTTCGCCGCGGGAAATCATGGCGAGCAGGAGAGTCGAAAGGACAAGGACCAGAAGTGCGGTTCCGTACATCTTACGGCGTCCGATAAAGTCAGTTGCAACTCCAAACGCTACATTACCGATCACAGATCATAGTGCCGGAAATGGTCGAGCAGAGGAATGCGGTTTTCCAGCCTCGCGGTACTTCTCCTGTTGTCGGCCAGTGTGCGAAGCCAAGCAACGGGATGACGACATTCAAAGCGGAAGGACCGTATGCATCGGTAAGAAAGCAATTGATTGCCATTCTTTTAGGAGATAGATCCTCACGACACGAGGGTGGAGAGGCATGGAGGAACACTACTAACCATGCCTACTACAACAACAACCCATATCTGAAATGGCGATGACTCATTAGTATCAAGAACCCATTCTCGGCGCTGTTGAATCTACGGAAGGGGACTGTTCCTTGAAAGCGAAAAGATTTTAGCGTATTTAGTCATACTGGATAGGCATGGACGCCTCGTGAAGGGTCCTGAATTTCCAGAGCGTTTTGCCTGCTGCTTTTCCAGCGTCGTAAAACCATGCAGGACAAAATTCTGCCGCGTCTCCGAATGAAGCCCACGGGCTCAAAAGCACGTTAGGTGTCTTCCGTCACTAATGTAAACGAAGATAAAGCCTGCTGCATAGGCTGTCTGAAGCCAGACTCAATTTTTCAACTTGGCGGAGGCCTACTCTTGATATCGAATAATTCACACGAGATCAATGACAACGGTGCCGCTTCGCAGAGAAAGCGAGGTGGCACAGGCACTGGAAGTCCTTCGAACGAGGAAAGCCTAGGAGGTGGGTTCGAAGCTGATTTATGACATGATTCAAGTATTCGGCAGGAAGCAACTGCAATGGCGCAAGTAAACTTCGATTCGTGCGTTTGGCGTCATATTTGTCGGAGCTTATGATGCGTACATTTTTGGAGGACATCAATTCCTGATCATGAAATATGCTCCTTGAATCTGTATTGAAATGAGAAGATCATCAAATTGCTCAACTAATAACCTTATACCAGCTTCGCCGCTTAACGTATACTAGAGACTTTTGATAGAAGGTTTGACGCATCCGCAGAGGCCGTGTGGGAAAGTAATGAACACGATGCCTTCATCGTGAAGGTCGTGCACAGAGAGCGGAATCGGTGTCCGATGGGGTGGAACTATTTTTGTCACATAAGTGGTTATTTGCAGATTCGCGTGGACTTACATTCTTGCTCGATCGATCCTTTTCCATTTGCGAGGACGGCACGTACATCCAGACCACCATTTTTACGAAATGTGATATTAATGATACACGCGAATGGGCCACCGCCGCTTTTCTCTGTGCTGTATTCACTATCACCCAAGTCCGTCAAGCGAGCCCTACCATGATCAAGCAGTTAGGCATCCATTCTCGCGTTTTGGAAATACAAGTCCAATCAAGAGCAGCCGGAGGAAGTTCTAACTTTGCTAAACTCCCATCGTCCCCTGGTTATTGTTGTATAAGAGGCGAGATAGCACTTTCTTTCCATATAGGAGGTATCGCCCTGACTTACGAGCAGCGGTTTGCATATGCTGTTCCGCCGCTAATTGCATTTCTCTGCATCATGTTAAAGAGCGGTCTAAGCTCAAATAAAATGATGCCACCAACAATTGGAAATAATCGAAATAGAGTTGGAGTGACTGAACATGACCATCGACTTGTTTTCTAAGCCGGTCGACTTCTCTGTCTTTGGCGATGAACTTGATCGTTTGCCATCCGTAGTTTACCGATTTTTTTCTATCAGCTAATAGAGCCTCTGCGTATGGCTGAAGGCATGTTTCGCAGTCTTTCAACGTCTTCTTAAATTCTTCAAATCCAAAAGGAAGCGGTCATCCATGCTTGTCGAGTAGTGCTGCAAGAGCTTGGAGAAAGTCGTGAAACGTTTTGAAATCGTTCACTAGGAGTCGAACCTGGTTAGACGAATCCTTGGACGCGTCTCGAAACGCTGTATATATTGGTGGAGATCTCGATAAATTTTATGACATTTCCAACTCTGCATCCGAAACCTGGCGGTAACATTAGTGCCCTCCTAAAAGATGCTGTATTCTTGGAATGGAGAGTGAGCGTGCACCCCCATACATACCTAATTCGAAGCCGGGGGCTGCCTGGAAGCGCACAAAGCGGCCCGAGTTGGTGGAAGCACCTGGACTAAAGCCCGCCATGCTGGTACATCGAGTGTCGATGCACCGTCCCAGATCAGCCATCCTCGAGAAGTAAGACGCATATCATCCCCTGGGATAGTCATTTGCACGGGGCTGCCGGCGTTTTGAGGCGGTAATGCCATCTGTCAGACTCGCAGAAAGCACACGGCTCATTGCTTGACCGTAATATATGTGCCATCTCGACTTGCCATCCAAATGAATCTCCAACTTCGCTCTGTTGCCACGTATGGATGAAGTCGGAGCTGGGCGTACCATATGACTTGAATCTTCTGCGGAGTCTGCTGACGTTAGATGCGCTATCAGAATCTTTGGCGAGAGTAACGAGAAGACGTTGGTAGTCCCTATAAAGAAAATTCAATAGCGCAGATGGAACCATGAAGCGGAATAACTATGACACTAGATTGTCCTTAGGAACTTATTTGGACCATCCCCGGTCCATTGTGGCTATGACGACCCCATCAGGGCCAACCGTCAACTCTATATGCTCGGATGACATCGTGCCGTAACTTGATAACCCTTCAATCAGAAAACCAGACAAAATGCCTGCACTCTCTCGTACCTTTTGCTCCTCTGGTCAGACTGCAATGATCCTAACCTAATACGCTTCACAACTGTATCCTGCTCATTCGCAAAAGGCATCATTCTTCCACTGTCTTACACCACGGATGTTCTAGCACCTGCGTAATCGTTATGCGCTTGTCGACATCCCGATTCAACATCAATCGAATCAGGTCGATGCTCTCCTCGCTCATTATGTATGGAACGCGAAGATCATGGTCCATGATTTCGTCGATGCTGTAGAAGGGGTTTTCTTTGTAAACTATCGTGTAAAGAAGAATGCCAAGGGCCCAGACATCTTGCTCTTTACCGCGATACGACTTGCCTGCGAGAACTTCGGGAGCGGCGTAATCTACACCTTCAATTAGCTGATCATGGTACGTTATTTTGGTCTTGAAGACATTGAGAGAATTACCTATCGTCCCTACGAAAACGTCAAAGGGACCACTCTTGATGTACGCAGCACTTCCGAAGTCGATTAGTTTTATATTTCCCTCTCCATCTAGAATGACATTTTCATCTTTGATGTCGCGGTGCACAACCTTCGCCTTAGTGTGTAAGTGGTGGAGGGCTTCAGCAACCTGCACGAATATTTGCCGGCATTCTTTCTCATCCATGTTGACTCGGAGCTCGATGTAGTCGAATAGATCCATACCAGGTAAGCCATGTGGCACCATTTCAATATAGTAGTTTATGTCATCTTCAAAGAAATCCGACATTTCTACAATGTTAGGATGCTTAAGACCATCCCGACTAAGATAATCAAGAACATGAATTTCGAGGGGCACAGTTCCCAATTTCCGATCGCGAGTCCACGTATCAACCAGGATGCGGCGTTTGGTGACGTATTTGATAACGACTTTCTTGGTGCTGCTTTTCTTGTATCGGCACAATTTGACTTGCCCATACGCGCCCTGGCCCATATCTTCTAGAACAATAAAGTCATTTATAGTTTTCTTTTTCAGTGGTTCTTTGCTCTCGGGTTCTAGCAATCTCTCTTTTGGTTTCTCCTCTGGAAGAGCAGCAGGCCTGGATGCTTCTTGAAGCTGCTTTGTTAACAATGAGACAGGCGCGGTATCGGGTTTTGATCCTTCCAGTTCACTGTCTTCAAAGCTGGCTGGAGCCGCCGATTGGCCTGGAGATGGTTGATGTGGTGGTGTTCCTGGGCGGGACACGAGAGGTGTCACAGGCCCAACGCCATGGTTAGTTGCATGTAAATGTCTTGAGTACGTTACCCATAGCGCGTAAACCAATTCATGTGACGGCAAAGCCTCGTGCAGATCGTCCTCTTCCTGAATGACACTCCCTTCGTATCGAAGGCGTGACTTTTCACTTTTGACAACTCTCATCTGTACATCAACCATGATTTCTGCTCCATCACGATGTTTGGCAGGGAGCCCACTCGGCCGCAAGAAAATGGCGGCAGCATCGGCTTTGCCCTCTCGCATCGCAAGAAGTGCTCTGGCTCGTCGGAAACTGTGCTCTGGTATGACGATACCATCAACGAGCTCAACGTTGTCCTCGTCCGTCATTACGTGCAACGTTTTGTCAAATCCGGGGATCAGCTCCGTAATAGGAAGTCCGTCTGGATGCGATTGTCCAAAGAGAGCAGAGGAAAACACAGTGTTGGAACTTGTGATTGTAAGATTTGTGGAGGACAAAACAATTATTCCAGCGATGTGGGGAAAGCTCGATACTCGGAATGTGGGTTCGCCGGTTAATTGCTCCAAGGTGATAGGAATATTGATACTGTTTGATGTCCTCGCAGTGAAAGTGCGAAACTCAGCAACCTTCTCGTAATCTAAGGCCCCTGTATTTGTCCCTGCAAGTCTCGGAATATCAGGTATCAGTCTTTTAAGGTCCATGCCCCTGCGCATTCTGTCGGTTCCGAATACAGCTTCAATGGCCCCATGGCCTTTCACAATACAACCGACTTCGTCGACGTGAATATAAACAGCGTCTTCCGCAATCTCTTCCAGCACCCAGATGAGTCCACCTCGCTTCTCTTTGACCCAAAGACTAGCCGAGCCCAGGGCTCCGTTTCGCTTTTGTATTGGGACGACGTCACCACAGAGCAAGACACCCCTCGAGCCTTTCGACGCATGATTCAAGCCGCCTTTGACATTCTTTTTGGAAGCATAACTAGACCCGCTTCCATCGTCCGTTTTTGATCTCCTACTTTGAGCGACTTGCCTGGACGAGGGCTTGCTGAGAAGCTTCGCAGTAACACCTCTGCCAACATTCAAGGTGCTTGTAGGAGTAGGACTTGTCCTTTGACTTTGACTATAGGACTCTCGTGATGATTTTGAACCGGCTTCGGGGTTCTTTAATTTCTCCTCTAGCCACTTCCGTCGTTCCGGTCTGACAACTTCCAGTATTCCTAACTTGCGGACCTCGGCTCTTGTAACACCAAAGACTAGGCAGGCGAGATCGTTTGCTGCTGTGATGGTCCAAGGGGACTGGGCTTCGGTCGTAAAAATGGCTTGTGCAGCAGGTGCCCACCGGCTGCCATGACCATGAGGTGCTGACCCAGCTGTATGTGGTCCAGACATGGTTGGAAATCCTTGGGCGGCAGTTGGGACAGATGTAGGAGAAATGATCATGTTGGATTGTGCATTATCTCCTAGAAGGTATGGCTGTGCCAAGGCATCATTCAACTGGCTTTGCATTGTCAAAGGGGCAATGTCAGTGAAAGTCCTCTTCAGGGCAGCGCGGGGCCTGATTTGGGGTGGAGAAGCAGAAGATATAGGGGATTGAGTTGCCTGATCAGATAATTCATTAGAAAATTGAGCTGTGATCTTTTCCTCCGATGGTACTGATCCAGGAACAATTTCTACATTTCCAGATCCCGAAGTCGGCGTCCTTTGCGTGTCGCTTTTCGGAGACTCTGATTCTAGTATGCTCCCCGGGCTCTGCGATCTTGGCAAAAAGCTCTTTTCGAATATGTTCTCACCAGACATGTCTGGTGGCCCGGTAATAGGACCCGCAGAGCCTACTCCATAAGCACCCGGCGCATCTTGCCCTATGAGATTTGCCCTAGTAAGTAGCTCTAGCATGCTCTGTACCTCCTGGTCGCCACTTATCTTAGCCTGAGCGCTCGCAATTGCCGGATTGTTTGCTGCCCAACCCAGTTTATCTCGCATGAAATCGATTGATCTCTTTAAGACATTTTGTCTACTATGTATGAACTCCTCCGACTGATGTGCAAACGAAAATGAATGTAAAGACTCTGAGGGGAACCGGCTGAGGTCTTCGCTAAAGTTGAGGGTCGGTGATGAGGGAGCCGATGGAAAGGAAGTAGAAGGATGTCTTGATGGAGGAAGCGAGATGTTCATCGAAGCTGATCGGGATGATATGCCGGGGGCTGGGCCAGATCCAGCTGGCATTCTAGGTATTGGTTGTTGTCGTATTCGGCGAAGACCTGAAGCTCCAAGACCATGCTCATGCTCTGGTACGATGGGCGACCTGTCAAACCACATCTCATTAGAGAACGTTCTCGGAGGCAGAAGAGCAAAGTTGCCAGAGTTGTATAATTTCCCAGTGAACCAAGGACTAAGTAGACCCACCTCGCTATCTTGTCAAGTGATCCAGAGTCAAACGACATGCGTGGTCGAGCCATATCGATGGCCATGGACGAGCTGGAGGCATGTGAGAGGAGATTTCCGGTGCTCTTGTTCTTCGGAAGAGAGTTGTCATTGGTTGCGACTCGGAGGGCGATTTGAGGGTGCGGATAGGAGTCATGATTTGATGTGTCTGTACTCGCGGTGTGGTCAGCAATGTGTTGGGGAACGGTGCTGGTCAGGCGGTCTTCATCAGATGTTTCGTTCATGCCAAGACCTTCAGCAAACAGCCATGTCAACTGCGGGAGAAGAACTTCGTGATTTGTTTCTTCGTATACAACACTGCCTATACGTATACACGCGTCTTTGGATGGTCTGCTTAACTCTAAGGGAGTGGTTTGCGATTGCTGAAGTGTTGAGAAGTGTTGAGAAGGTTGAGCTTCAGAGGCGTGAAAGCCCATAAAGACGCCTCCAAAGTCAAAGCAGAATGCATAACAACAAGGGGTCATAGAATACTTACCATGATCATTTGGCTTGCTCATTACCATGTGATGGCCGACAAAGGCCCGCGACCGCCGGGATGTCTTGAATGTCTCGGGTTGCGACTTCGAGTACGGGGAAACAGTGTTGAAGCAGGCCGAGGGTGGCTCGATCGGAGCTAGACGTTACGAAGTTGAATATCGACCGCCTGGGAGACTGCACAAAGATATCAAGATGCTTGTGGAACGGTGGAGTACACTGGCATGCAGATGTCGCTTGGTACAGTCTGGATCTTGGGTCCAGACCAAGAGGAGATAGGGTGAATTCACGGTTGAAATAAGGTATCAAGGCTGGTCTCCCAGTGCATTGACGGCTGGTGGTAATGAAACCAGAATCAGCCAGACTAAATTCAACAATAATAATGGATTGTTGGGGAGGTTGTAGGTATTCCGTACCCCACCACGCCCTCCTCTGATTGACGCTGCAGGTGTCCGAGGTGCGGGTATGTTGCTTGTAACGCTAAGCCTTTTGTATATATAATCACTTTCTGCATGGGCTTGCAGGTGATGATGGCAACTGGCCTTAATCACTCTTGCAGAGTTTAAAGGGCCTCTGTAGAGTCCTAGCACTAGAATTGATAGGAGCAGACATAGCCAGCTTTTATAAATTTCCCGCTTCATCAAAGTAGATACCTTTGTAGGTAGGTAGGCTTCCAAGGACACATTACATGCACGGCCCTGTTAAGCAACTTACCCACACCCGTCCGAAGTCGCCAGCCTCATGCTCCTGTGCTCCCATGTGCTCGTGAATATCGAACATATTCAACCAGCTTTCACTGCGTCGCAAGCTGCATCACTTGATCTAACATTCTGTTACACGAAATGAAAGCTCGCTTTGTGCTCGAGATTCTCTTCCCAAACAATTCCAGTCGTCCTCGAGATCTTAAAGATTCCCGCTACTCTTGATTCGTCATTTCAACCATATTTCGTCGCTGGCTCGAGGAGATCCGGATTCATCTAGAATCAAACATTCTACGGCAAGCTTGGGTTTCTGTACTGCTACAACTCTCGGATGGCGATATCAGGCAATGGTTGGCACTCAGCGCAGTCGGATTGACTCATTGTGCCAAAAGTTCCTACATGCTGGGAGTATGTGTCAATCCTTTAAACTCGATAGAAGATCAAGGGTGAAGATTACCGCGATGCATGCTAACTTGTTCAATCCACCACTCCCCGAAGCTATCTTCCACGGACATGTCGACCTTGTCGACCCGCTCATCTCTCTTCAACCCGCAAAGTGCACAAGGGTTTGGTGCCGGTACACCACCTTGTGATTGCTTTAGGATAGCAATAGCGAAAGTCTCTTGTATATCTGGGATGGAGCCTAAGCAACCGGGTTTAATCGAGTTCGCAGCTGCAACAGCGGAGCGAAGTCGCCCCAGCTGCTCTCGCCAGACCCGAATAACATCCAGCATTTCTCTCTCTTCCTTCATTGCTTCGCCTTTATCAATTCCCGTCAGTTTCATTCCCGATGAGCCTCTCGACGAAGCGGGTCCTATTTTCATGCTTTGTGCAAGATGTGTGTCCCTCTTCCACCGGAGCTTTCTACCAGCGATGATGTGCGCTGCGACGGAGGCTAGCATGAGATAGCCTTGTAGGAACGTCACGGTAGCAGGATCTGACAAAAGCTTGTTCTTCATTTGGAATGTTTGGGCTGCTAGGGGTTTGAAAAGCTTGTCACTTGCCTCTGAGAGTAGGGGTGGGAATATCGAGAGAACGACGCCGGGAGGTGGCACATTGGTGGGAGGTAGGTCGTTCGGCTTAATTTGTCTTTGATGTGAAGTGATGATCGAGGCCGGAGAACCTGTAACGAGAGTTTTCATGGAAGTCTGTTCACTCTCCTCCAGTACAGCAGATGACAGGGACGTTTCCCAGTCCGCAAAATCCTCCCACGAATCTGCTGTGATTGGTACAGGGTGGGTTGTTGGTGATTTCGACTCCACTGGTAAATGCTTAACTTCGAAGCTTACAGGAGCAATGCTTAGAGTAGTCTGCTCCGAGTTCGCTGTTGTAGCACCTCCGCCTCCAATGAGACTGTTTCTACTTTCACTCGATAGTGGGCCTGGACGATCAAAATCAAGTGTTGATTGCTGTTTGTCACTAGCATCGTTTGAGACGATAATGGCGGCATTTTGATGAGGTGCAGAGTCCTCAAAATCTCCGAAGTCGTCTTCCTCGTTAGATTCAGTGGCATCGAATAGAACATTTGGATCCCGAAGGACTTTAGTTCGAGTAACTAGTTTATGCGGATTCACTTGTATTGTGGATGATGGCGACGCATTTACTTCCATTAATGAAGCCCCAAAACCCGATGGATCGGTGGACGTGCTAGGAAATGCTTTCGGAATGCCCTGATCAGGGAAGCTGAACGGTCGGTCGTCCGAAGGAAAAGAACTCGCTCCCCTTTGTGTAGTAATAGACTCTTTGGCATTAGACGCTGGATGTGCTGGACCAATGGCCGAAGCATCTTCAAAATCTCCCCAATCGTCTTCGTTGGCAGGTGTATTACTTTCTTGCGATGGCTGAGGGGGCCATTGAGGAAGTTTGGCTTGATTGAACGTTAATGGCTCGCTCGGGATGGAGAGATGTGCCGAACTCGAAGTATCTAGGTCATCGAAAAAGCTGAAGCCAGCTGTCTCTGCTGAACGTGGCACCGTTGATCCTCGAAGAGAAGTGGCTTGGGATTTGGCCGACGAAGAGGCGTTGCCAAATTCAGCAAATAAGTCTGCCGACATACCTGAAGGCTTTGGGCGCTCGAAAGAGTGCTCGTATGTGGTAATGACTGCTACACATCAGGGCATGCACGCCGAAGGAGTGTGATTGCGCCACAACTGTACTAGAGTTGATTCTCCTATAATCAAACTACCGGTAGTTTCCCGTAAGGCTTCCAGCCATAGTATTCTACGTCCCCATCAACAAAAGACAACAAAAGAAGAAAAAACTTATTATCACAAGGGATAAGATGCGAAACAGAGCAAGGTCTCTGACAGCGCGTACTGACGGACAGAATGAACCTATCATAAGACTTCACGTGATCCATGTTTCAAGATCTGCATCCCTGATTGTCATCCCGCTTCAGCCCTGCTATTGTCGGGCACTTGGCGTTCAGCGCGACGCAGTCTCCAAGCCGTCTCTCCTCATGAAACATTCAAACATGAAGGAACATCTGCGGCTTACTGCATGTTTAATGACATCGAACACATCTCAACGCCACCGCACCTTTTGAGTCAGTCCAAGCGCCTGGGAAAAATAAAGACAAAATGTCCAGGTAGAGCGCTTTATTCTCCTTTATCCTTTGTCCTTTTGTTCTTGCAGACCATCGTCGCAACCAAGTCCCCTTTGGTCTCGTTGTTTGCCTAACATATCCATTCATTTTTTCCCTTTCGGAGCAAGCTCCTCATACTCTCATTCAAAATGATCTTCTTTGCACTCTTTTTGATGGCTCTGGGCAGCCTTTCAACTACTGTTTCCGCCCAGTCGGTCTTCGCTCATTTCATCGTAAGTATTCTTGCAAGTATCTGATTCCTCTGGGAAATCTCGGAAAATTTGAGACCGAATCTCAATATATGTACATTGATTACTTTAGAAGTTGGTACTGACCTATCTATAGCTCGGCAACGCCGGATCCTACAACGAAACACAATGGCAAAGCGATATGAAGCTCGCTCAAGCTGCTGGAATTGACGCATTCGTATTAAATATTGCACCGCCATTAGAGGGCGCCACATCGACGCAAATCGCCAATGCTTTCAAGGCTGCCAACGACCTAGGCGACAGCTTCAAACTCTTCTTCTCTTTCGACTATCTAGGCGGCGGTCAACCGTGGGCTGCCTCCGATGTTATCTCACTCCTGCAACAGTATACTACAAATGCGGCCCACTTTAAGTACAAGAACCTACCTCTAGTATCTACTTTCGAGGGAACGAATAACATTAATGACTGGCCATCGATTCGTTCGTCGGTGGCTGGAGGTATTTTCTTCATCCCGGATTGGAGCAGTCTCGGTCCGGATGGGATCAAGTCGCAGCTTGCAAACATCGAGGGGGCTTTCTCTTGGGATATGTGGCCCACAGGTGCCACAAACATGACTGACGACACCGATAATGCCTGGAAAACCGCTCTCGGCAGTAAATCGTATATGATGGGCGTATCTCCGTGGTTCTTCACGAATCTACCAGCTTATAACAAAGCTTGGGTCTGGAGAGGTGACAGCTTGTGGCATGACCGTTGGCAGCAGGTCCTAGATTTGAAGCCTACATTTGTGGAAATCACTACCTGGAACGACTACGGAGAATCGCACTACATTGGGCCGATCTATAGCGATGGAATACCAAGAGCGTCTGATGCGAACGCACATCCTTACGTCGACAACATGCCCCACGATGGGTGGAGAGAGATGCTGCCTTATTATATCGCCCAATATAAGAACGGCACTGATGCTCCTCAAATTACCGAGGAAAAGCTTGTGTACTGGTATCGCCTTACTGCCGCTGACGCAGGGAGCACTGGGGGCGTGACAGGCAATAACTGTCCGTCAGCAATCAACACAGGGGGGTATCAGCCCTGTGCCGACCCAAACGCTGTCGTTCAAGACGAGG
Source organism: Hysterium pulicare CBS 123377 (assembly GCA_000467715.1). Classification (NCBI taxonomy): domain Eukaryota; kingdom Fungi; phylum Ascomycota; class Dothideomycetes; order Hysteriales; family Hysteriaceae; genus Hysterium; species Hysterium pulicare. The sequence continues at coordinate 11,595 of AJFK01000301.1, read as the reverse complement.
TCTTCGTCACTGCTCTAGTCAAATCTCCGGGAACTGTGACCATTCAAATTGGAGGCGGCGCTCCTGTTTCCTTCCAAGCGACAAAAGCTGGCGCAAACCATTTCTCAATTCCATTCAAAGATCAAACTGGCTTTGTCAAAGTGTCTATTGTACGCAATGGTGCTAATGTCTTGTCGTCTACTGGCGCGGCGATTCAAACCCGCCCAGCAAGCGGCGTAACAAATTACAATGCGTGGGTTGGCAGTGCGAGCACCAAATAAGCCTAGCCTTATGAGTGCTCTCGAGTACCTCCAAGACTTCTTTTCCTGTTTATTATCTTCCCACACTATCTGCTCTAGGCACGATATTCACTCAGACAAATTAGATGGGTCGACGACGTTGGTTCACGCCAACTGACGAGACTTAAATCATTTACCTTTATATCATACGTTCAACTTTATCTTTTAGATTTATTTCTAACAAGATTGAAAGTGGTATTCAAATGTTTGATGTGCTATGCTTTACGTCGTTACTCTGCGGACCTGCCTTGAGGTTTAAATTGATTTAGTGGCATTTTACAGAGTTTAAATAATCTATATCAACCAGTGATAAAAAAGTAAATGCAGGGGCGTTTTGCCTACCTAGTGTTGGAGGATCACGACTTCTTCGCGCGTGTGTGCAGTTCTAATGTTGCCCAATCCAGTTAGTCCTTCATGACCTCAGCGTTTACAACCTCTCCAAGTTTCCCAAGCACACCTGCATCCTCTCCCGCAAGCCACCAGCGCGATAGTCAAAATGCCACCCAAGAATAAAGGCAAGGGCAAAGCTGATTCCGACTCCGCCGATAAAGGAAAAGGCGGTAGTAGTTCCGGAAAGCTTAAACCAGCGACCAGCATCAACGTACGACATATCCTCTGCGAAAAGTACTCAAAGAAAGAAGAGGCTTTAGGAAAATTGAAGGGGGGAAAGAAGTTTGATGAGGTTGCGAAAGAGTTTAGTGAGGACAAGGCGAGGCAAGGTGAGTTTGGTGCAGCTTCGGAGGAAGATACGTAACAGGATTTGCTGTTGGATTGGACCGAGCTAATGACTATGTTATCACCGCAGGGGGCTCATTGGGCTGGAAAACTCGCGGAAGCTTATTACCTGAATTCGAGAAAGTCGCATATGAGCTGGAACCCAGTACGACCGCCAGCCCGAAATACGGCGAAGTAAAGACGTCAGAGGGATATCATATCGTCATGGTTGAAGCCCGGAAGTGAGAAACAATGCTGTTTTGAGTACATTTATTATAGTTTTAACAGACAGAAGACCTCGAGAAGGGCTGCTCATCTGACGGTTTGAGGGCGGAGTCGGGCTGTAATGTTGAGAGCATCAGCCTGCCATTGGAGGAAGTTTTGCAGAGGGGAAACGTTGAGGTAACATGTTATAGATCTTGGGGAAGGAAGCTGTGCCAGATTTTCAAAGACTGCCTTTCAATCTACCCAAAAGGACATAAGGCCGAAATGGAGACATGGCGGCTCCGTTCATTCAAAGAGGAGCAACATCCTCACAGCAGCATGAGCTTGTTGGCTAGTGGATAATGTAACGTATTTACTTTGTGAGGTATACCAGAGTTACACTAGCCTTTCCCCAAGTAAAAAGCCATACCAAACCTCTGTAATCAAGGTAAACAGATTCAGTAGACTACTGACCCCATGTAACTGCATGAATTTCTTGTTCAACCTCTGCATCTCCAGCGAATGTGGCCCCTCATCATAACTCTTTCTCCCATCTTTAGTCTCCTGATGCTTCCTCATCTGCATAGTCGTTGTCGTTTCGGGCCCGATCCAAAGCATATTCAACGCCGATGTTGCAAGCATTGTTGCAATAAGGGCAAATGTGAGGTCCGAGGGGTTGGAGACGACGGCTTTGGGACCAGAGGGGTGGGTTAGGGTAAGCAAGATGGGCAGAGCGGTTTGCATGGCAAAGTAGACAGGAAAGGTGTGCTTTTGGAGTGTGCTAAATTGGGGCCTGGGTAGTACGCGAAAGGCAATTATGCCGCCCACGAAGCTTTGGAAAATGGTACTTCCCAGAAGGGTGCCATAGCTAGAGTACAATGTTAGCCCGTAGTGCAGGTTCGAGTTTCGTCTGAGAACGTACGCGAGAAGGTGATAAGGCCCTGGTTGGGAGAATGTTGATAAAGAAGACATGGCAGATGGACAGAAGGAAAATCGCGTCAGGCCCGTCCTCAAAAGTTGTGTGTTGGAGATCAACAATGTGCGGCTTGATTGCAATTTCATGATATAATGATTACCTAAGTAAATACACGTGATCACGCGAGGCTGCCTAGACCTCAATGGATCGACTTCAACTCTTCGTCGATAAAACAACTTCAATTTCATCCTCCACCAACCAGGCATGGCAGGAAAGGAAGCAACTGTGTACATAATAGATGTCGGCAATTCCATGGGCGAAACGGCCAATGGAAGGGACAAAACGAATCTTGAATGGAGTATGGAATATATCTGGGACAAGATCACGACTACTGTAAGTGAGAATTCCTTTCATGTCTTTGGTCTTCGTGAGGCTACATTTGGCTGACGTTCTTCAAAAGGTCTCGACAAACCGCAAGACTGCTTTGCTGAGCGTGATTGGACTGCGTACTGATGGTAAGTTGGAATTCTACCTCAAAGCTTCTTACCGGAAAACACCACTACTGTACAGTGTTGACTGATTATTCTTTAGGCACAGACGTCGCGGGTCTCATCGAAGACCCAGAAGAATATCCCCACATTTCCATTTTACAACCCCTAAAGCAGTAGGAAAAGTCAGTGTCCGATAAGTTTACATGCGACCTGACCAATTCAAAGATTTCTTCTCTCGGATATTCGCCAGCTACAGCAACAGATCAAACCGAGTAGTACGAATGAGGGGGATGGTTTGTGCAGCTGTTAATGTAATGAAATTCTCTGCTAATGCTCTGCAGCAATATCCGCAATCATTCTCGCGATCCAGATGATCTCAAAAGCAACGCGTGGTAAAACTGGCAACAAACTCAAATTTACGAGCCGCATTATCCTAGTGACAGATGCAAAAGGTCAGATGGATGCAGATGAGCTTGGTCCCATCGCATCTAAGCTCAAGGATGAGGAGATTGAGCTTATAATACTGTAAGTCATTATTCAGCGGCAGATTCCAACTGTGCATCCGGCAATGATGTGAGAGAAAGATGTATCACTTTGTCCAAACCTTATGTTCCCGGGCTTGAGTCTTGGAGAAGAGTCAGTGTCAAGACATACTCTGAGCATGGTGGAGTCACCTAGTCGGTTGCAATGTCATCCACAGACTGAGAGCTTCAGCTACTTGGCTGCCCTAACTCTTTTCATTAACGATTAGTCGACCTTGGACTGCAATTCCATGCACATCGGGGCGGAGTGCACTGCTTGAAACTAAGCTTTCGCTCAGGACCCGTTGAGGGGAAATGTGTGCTCTGCTTCCTCAGCCCCTGGAGACCGGTTTCTAGCTGTCCCGTACAAATTCCGAGCTGACATGATGTAGTGGAGTTGATTTTGATGACCCTGAAGAAGGATTCAAGGAAGAGGATAAGAGCGAAGAAAAGGTATGGCCTTCGGAACTATTCATAAAGCCGTCTCTATATTTTCACAATTTTGACCGTACCATTCAGGAAACCAATGAGGCAATCTTGAAGACCTTTGCTGAGGACTGCGGTGGCACATTTTCCACATTAGCTCCAGCCGTCGACTCAACAAAGATACCCCGGCTTAAAGTTACTCGATCGGTTGCCGTTTACAAAGGGACTCTCACTCTCGGCGACCCAGAGAAATACGATTCCGCTTTATCTATCGAGGTTGAACGCTACCCTCGTACCATGATCGCGAGACCACCAACTGCAAGCTCGTTCGTAGTAAGGACGGATTTGGGCGGTGCCCAGACCAGCACGCAATCGACGACAACGTTGGTTGGGGATGGCGATGATGTGCAAACCAATGGCCAACTTGCATCAGTCAAGAGCCAGCGTGTCTACCAAGTAGACGATGAAGACAATCCAGGTGTCAAGAAGAATATCGAATATGACGAGATCTCACGTGGATTTGAGTATGGACGAACTGCAGTTCCGATCAGCGAGTCGGAAAGTAACATCGTAAAGATCGAGAGTGAACCAAAGCTTGACATAATTGGGTTTATACCGGAAGAGAGGGTATGCTTACCATTCTCCAGGTCTCTAATACCTGTGTCTAACCTCTGAGTAACAGTTCGACCGTTATCTTCCAATGTCACGATCATACATCATAGTAGCCCAAAAAACCAACGAGAAGGCCAACCTGGCGCTCTCATCCCTCATTCATGCCCTCTACGAAGCAGAGTCTTGCGCTGTCGCCAGGCTTGTGGCCAAGGAAAACAAATCCCCTGTTCTCCTTCTTCTTGCACCACTTATCCAACCAGATATTGAATGTTTGGTTGACGTCGAACTTCCTTTTGCCGAAGATCTTCGGGGATATAGGTTTCCTCCACTTGATAAAAAAACCACTGTCGCGGGCAAGACACTAATCGAGCATCGAGACATTCCTAAAGCTGATTTGATGGAGGCGATGAGTGAGTATGTTGATGCTATGGATTTATCCAGCTTTGGGAGCGATGAAGACGGGTAAGCCAGCTTATTCGTTCTTCTTTTCTTGAAGTTCAGACTGACACTTGGAAGGAATCCTTCAGAGTACATGCCCATGGATGAAACATATTCTCCCCTCCTTCACCGTGTCAATCAGGCGATAACCTGGCGCGCCACAGACCCTGTATCCCCCAAAATCCCCGACCCACCTCATGTTCTCCTTCAATACTCTTACCCGCCCGCAACCCTCATGAAAAAGGCGGGATCATTACTTGATGCTGTCAAAGCAGCCAGCGAGGTAAAGAAAGTGCCACCAAAACAGAAAGGACGCGGCAAGCGGACCCGAGAACGCGAAAAACCGCTCTCAGGTCTCAACGTCGATGAACTCCTCGGACAGGGAAGCAGAAAGCGGCTAAAGGTCGATTTGCAGAACGCCATTCCTACATTCAAACAAGCTCTTGCTGCTACAGATGATATCTCCGACATCAAATCATTAGCCTCTGATCTTGGGGTTATCATATACACCTACATCCGCGAGAGCCTCGGTAGTAGTGCGTATGGGCGTGCGCTGGAGACGCTTCGAGTCATGAAGGACGAACTGGCGGATCTCGAGGAGCCGGCACTTTTTAATGACTTCTTGGGACAGTTAAAGAAAGATCTGTTAGGCGGGAAGTTGAATGGAGATAGGAGGGAAATGTGGTGGGCGATTAAGAGGAATAGGGTTGGGCTTGTGGATAAGAAGCATTCACCTGTCAGTAATGTTTCGGAGGAGGAAGCGGAGGATTTTTTATCGAATATCAACTTAGTAGCTCTCTAGTACTAGGTGGGGCAAGCGGCATCTGTTTGGGAGCATATCTCTGCGCTGGCTAAAGCTCTGTTGTTTTAGTACTGTTAAGGTGATATAAGCGGCCTTCCAGCAAGAAATGCTACGTTGTCCACGTTGAGTGTGCATGCCGTGAAGCTGCCACTCGAATTTTCCGTTCCAACTAAGTTCACATCCTTCTATGCCTTCCTTACTCTTCCGTCATGAGATGGGACGTGTCATTTACATACTAGTTCATCCGATACTTTGAATCCACATTCATTGGTTGCATGAAATGGAAGAGATTTACTAACATTGGAGAAGTACATGACAATGTCATTTGCGGATCTCCCAAGACCCATAGCGTGACATAAAAGCTCCCAACCCGTCTGGACGGTCTCATTGCGGTGCAACTACTAGCGGACGTCTATCAGACGTGCCGTGCAACAGGTGTTGATAAGGTATATACAAGAAGATGGAAATGGAAAGGAAAATACCAGTCAAGACCGTAAGAGGCTGCAACGCACCAAAGGCGTGCGGGTATGTGATGGAAAAAAGGCCATGAAGAGAGGTAGATGTTGGTCGTCGAACGTGCTAGGTGGGAAAAGGATAACAAACATTATGAGACCATGTCGTAATACGGTCATATTAAGGAGTGTGAGTTGCAATGCAATAAAGATAGAGACACAGGCTTGGATCTTCCCAAGTATACAAGAAAAGACAAACAGGCTGCAGATCAGAGACGCTATTTCAGGCCTCCTTCGGGATTTGATACATGAGGAGAATAGTAAGGCAAACAAGAAAATTAGGAAATCGTCAAACATTTTCTGAAAATTTTGACCCTCGAGAGCCGTCTTGGGATGGATGACTACGGCCGAGTGTCCCTCGTGGAGGTTGTTGAGGTGTACCAGGTGGGCTCAGGGACGACCCTCCGCCTGGAGGACCGCTCATGGGCGGAGGTATCTCGTCTGGATGATGAATAACCGGAGTTCGTGCAGGACTCGGCATCAGCTTCTCTTTCTCGAAAACAGCGCGCGAAGATTCGCCAGCTGCCGCTGCAGCAGCGACACCCGGACCTCCGTGAAAGCCTTGGCTATCCCGATAGAACGTCGAGCCCGATAGCGTGGCCCTATCCCTCTCGAACTGCTCAGAGGTCATGCCTTCACTGAAGGCAGAGGGAAGTTTACGTCCGGATATTCGCTGGAAACCTCTTTCATGTCCAGCAACCGCAGTGCCTTTGGATGATGCTGAGAAGCGACTCAACAGTGACGCCGCACCGGCCGGTACGAAGCTACTCCGTTGTGCCATCGGTTGACCAGCCCCAGCGATTTGGCGGGTGTCCGTTGTGTCATTCTCGGTAAGCTGAAGCGCGCCTCTTCCTTTGCGCTTGTATCGTCTTAGGAGTAGAAGAGCTATGACTAAGATGATAGCAAGACCAGCAAGACTGCCAAGGACACTTCCAACCACTTGCGGGGTGGTTATGGAGTTATCATCTTCCGTACCACCACTAGCCCCAATACCTGCCACAGCTGTTTGTGTTGCGGTAGGAGTAGGGGTGCCTTCGCCACCGCCGCCGACTCCACCACCGGCTGTAGTCGAAGTTGGAAAGGCTGTTCCTGAGATCGAACTGGATGCTGACAATGACAATGAGTAAGTCGATGTAGATGCCGACCTAGACCTAAGACTCGATGTAGATAATCGTAAAGACGTAGAAGAAATGGTGCTGTTTCGGCTGAATGATAAACTCGAAATCTTAGCAGTACCTAAAGGGTTGAGTTAAAAATGCCCAAGCTGATTGAAATCAATTTGACTTACTTGAAGTCGATGAATTTCTCCCTAAGCTTGACGAGAATGTCGGAAACAGCGAGGAAGATATAGTACTAGAATTGGGTTGACTTGAGGTTGCTGGAGAATTGGAGAGAACAGCTTGAGAGGTGGCACCCATTCCTTGGACCGACTGACTAGGAACTCCAGAAGGAAATGGATACGCAGGAACGGAGGGAAATGCTACAGAAGTAACCTGGGGGACAGCAGGTACTGTCAAATCACTAGGAAATGGAGGCACCGCCGGCACTGAAGGTAGCGCAAGTGTCGTTTGCACGCCTATCAAGCTCCCGCTCGCATCCAAGGTCGCAACAACATCGACAACGACCGTCATCTCAGCGCGGACTTCGGGAGCTTGCCGGCGATGGAATGACTTGTGCTTGTGTCCCATGACTTCTCGGCCTTCCATCTCATGTAGGAGAAGATACTCCTCGGAATCCTCGGCAGACCACTCCGAATCGCCTTGCACAAACTTCCTCTTAAGCTCCTCGCGGGGGTTGTCGTTGGATATAGCTTTAGAACCTAAAGCACGGCGTTGCCGTATATCAATTCTTGAAATCTTTTGTCTTTTGGAAGGATATTCCATCACTTGCAATGCGTGGCCTGGCGCAGCTTGCGCACGAAAAAGGATCCCAGCAGGTGAGCGGCAGATTTTACTACCGCGATGTCATAGATAGGTGGAAGAGAGCGTGGTTGATCTGAATGACGGATCTTGAAGGAATCAATGGTGTCGAATGAGCGGAAATGATTGCGGCGACGGCCAGGGTCGAAGTCCAGTCGATGGATATTTCATGTACAATATTTCGTATGTGCGGCGAAACGAATGGACGCCAGTCTGACTGGCAAAATGGAGTTTTGGCTGGCAACAGTGATCAGCACTCCTGTAGATCATTGTCAGGTGTTCGTGACGATCATGTATACGCACCTCAAAACAAATTCAACGGTCCTGCATTCGGTATGCTCTTGACAGAGGACGAAAGTGGTGAATTATAGGAGTGCAACCCTTAATTACAGACGGTATCCTGTTGTGCGGCCGTGCGACAGTCGGGGATTAAGCTTGCGCGGCTGGCGGTATCGGTGAGAAGAGGTGGGTGCGAGGACGGTGAAGGGCGAGGGCGAGCAATGGCAGGTCAATTCCGAAGCTCCTCCAGAGCTCTGCGCACCGGAGAGGGCTATATTGTCGACGTCGCAGCGGAGGTCGTGGTGTTGAGGTGAGGAGAGGAGACGTGAGAGGGAGCTCGAGAAGACGGGAGGTGAACGGTCTGGTCTGGGTGGGCTTGGACTAGCGCAAATTAATGAAAGCAAATTTCCTTTGTGACCGGGATGCATCCGCTCGGGGCTGAGAATAGCACGAACCCTTCACTGCTTTCGGAATGTTTGATGAAGCTGCAAAGGATGCAGCGGCCATGTGGGCATTACTGTGGTCGTTATTATTGTCATGACTTGGGTTCTATGGCACCGATGTTTCGTGTGTATGGATTAATCAACGGTAGAGGCGGCTTGGATTAGCCAGGTTCTCCCGCCTGTGCATCTGATCTATCCCCACCGTGGCCCAATATTCTCCTGACCAGTCATCTGTTCCTGATGTCAATCGCGTGCACCCCGAGGGAACTGCAAGTAAGCATTTCAGCTTGACTGCTCTCCATACGCAGCTGCAGTACCTGCGAGCTTCTCCTGACTCTACCTCATCAATGGCACAGCAATGCGCATTGGTCCGTCTCCATGTGGTACAAAGTGGAAGGTACGATGGCCCATCGATGGGACAATTACCACATACATAACAAGTTAGACCAATATTTCTGAATCTAAAAGCCTTGGCACTTCTCACGTGCGACACGCCCGTGCGTTCTTTCTTTTCTTGGAAAGGCCCCCGGTCGACTCCTGCCCCACACCATAGAGGAATGATATCAGTGCTCAACGTTCACCTGAAACTCCTCGACCAACTTTAATAATAAACACACACCAACCTTGGAAGATCCAACGCCCTGACTCTGTTAACAACCTTCTGACATGAATCAAGATAGCAACCTACATGGATGTAGAACCCTCAATTAACTCTTCAATTTCTCCAGAACATGATGTCGTATCCTGGACACACACCTTCAAGCCTCCATGGCAACCACTCGCCCTCGCACCAACCCCCACCGCTACCGCCCAGATCCAAAAGCAGTGCCATTCAATCCGTACCTAGTGACACTGAAGTCCTCACCCTCCACCATGCCGAACCTTCCGCCATGGTTTCTCGAGACCCACGCTCATCGTCGACTCAGTCCTTAGTACCTGGTCCTGAGTCGGAGCGCTATGGTAGAAGAACGTTGCTTCTGGTCTATATACATGGCTTCATGGGAAATGAAACCAGCTTTCAGAGTTTCCCAGCCCATGTTCACAACCTTGTCACCGTTACTCTAGCAGATACTCACGTAGTTCATACCAAAATCTACCCAAAATACAGGTCTCGCAATGCTATAGAGGCTGCGAGAGATACTTTCTCTCAGTGGTGAGTCTCTTCGAATGAGTAAGTTCTCGTGGAAATGCATTAACGCTTATTACTAGGCTTACTCCACATGAATCTCCAACAACAGACATAATATTGCTGGGTCATTCCATGGGAGGTTTATTGTGCGCAGATGTGGCACTGAAGCCGTCTACTTCCTCCACAGGAGAAAACGTCTTCTGCCACCGCATAATTGGAACTATCAATTTTGATACACCATTCCTCGGCATGCATCCGGGTGTGGTGAAGAGTGGCTTGAGCAGTATTTTCAGATCGAACGATGACCCGAAACCGCAATCTCGAACCGATTTTAACAACAGCACAACCGTCGACACGAATGCGAATCAGCCGAGCAGGATGAACACTTTGTTTTCACCAAAGCCCTCGGATCCTAATTATAACCCCGCATTCGACAACGACGTTCACCTCCCTGTGAGGAAAACCTGGGAGAGCGTAGTCCACTTCGTATCTAAGCACTCCGACGGACTTATGAAAGCTACTAAGAACTACTTGGCATCTCACATTGAATTCGGCGGTGCAATGGCAGATTACGGCACTCTTAAGAGTCGCTATGCACACATTCGCGCGTTGGAGGAAGATGACGAGAAGGGTAGGAAAGTAGCATTTCCGGGCTCCTACTCGCCTCCTCGGGTTCGTTTCATAAATTACTATACTGCTAGTACAGGCAGGCTCAAGAAGACGAAATCCCCATCACCGTCTAGACCATCGAGTAGAGACTCCTCGACTGAGAGTAAGCCTGGTTCGGGACCTCACTTAGAAAGTCTTCCGCCGATCTCCACTCCGGATTCCCATCTCGAACGTCCTCGGTGCGCATCAAGGAGTCCTGGAATATCACTGGAGGAGCATCGTGGTCGTGGAATTATTCAAAAGGCACCAGAAGAGCCATTATCAGCAACTTCGCCAATCCAGGAAGGTGATGTAGATGGTCAACTCGACGGAGGCTTCGACTTAGGGACACAGTCTTCGCAAACAACCTCCGTAACAGATAATGTTATGCGACAGGATTCGGGTCTCTCGAAAGACACACTTCCATCTATCCCAGATATTCCCGACGAGCCTCCAATCATGGACTTCACCCAATACACGGACAAGGAAACACGAAAACGAGCCGAGAAGGAACACGCAGCTATCTTAAAAGAGTACAAGAAAGCAGTAAAAGTTCGCAATGCTGCCATCAAGGAGTGCACCAAGTTGGAACTAAGATTAAGAAAGAAAGCAGAGAAAGAAGCGCAACGACAGAACAAGCCTTTTGAACAAAAGAAAGCTGATGAGGGCGAAGATCTAGCACCAAAATTTACTAGTGAGAAAGACATTAGTGAGAACAAGGAGTTCAATTGGGAAGAAGTTTGGGCAGCTGATCGAGCAAAAGAAGCCAAGCAACGAGAGTTCGAGAATTTGAGCCGCCAGATCGGAAATAAACAGGCGGAGGAAAAGATGAAAAATACGTCTGTTGAAGTCATGTCAGATCCTCCGAAATCTCCGACCCGCTCCACTTCCAATTACACCCACTCGAACAGCGCGATCCTTGATGCCGATTCGCCCGAAGCTCGTATCGCTGCGGCGGAGGAAAATGACTCGCTTTTCCCAACAGTCTCTCACTCTGAGCCCGACGGCCAAGCCAACTCGCCTGCCAAACCAAAACGTTATAAGAAGTTCTGCATGCTTCCACCGAGAGATGCCCATGGGCATAAAGATCCAACCTGGTTTCGAGTCTTCATGGAAGGTGTTGACGAAGTTGGCGCGCATTGTGGCTTGTTTTTCATGAGCGATACCTATGAGAGATTGGTTGGGGAGGTAGGTGGGAGGATCGAAGAATGGGTGAGGGAGGACATGAGCGCAAGGTATGTAAGAGAATTGAATGGCCAATTT
>AJFK01000299.1:0-34280 GCA_000467715.1 Hysterium pulicare CBS 123377 | reverse complement strand
AGAGTAGTATTTAGTAGAGTTTTAATAATTTTAGTAATACTCTTAAAAATATTAAAAGGGTTACTAAAGAAAGGCTTAACGCTAAATATAGAGAATTCTAATATATTTATCCTAATTAAATGTGTTTATCTACGTAAATTACGTTTATTATAGTAGATATAAGGGACGCGTCTAGGAATTTTAGCCTAGAATAACATTTTTAAGGTTTAGCTAACTAGACTCTCTAGAGAGAGTGTCTAAGCTTGCTTACTAAAACAAAGAATAGGGTTAATACACACGCTAGACTAGAAAAAAAATAGTTAACTTATAATTCTACTTACTACGTCTCGCAACATTAATAACACTAGATACTAGAGCTACACTACACTATAATATAGAGTGCTATAGCCGCTACCGCTAATAAATCCAAGCCGTACTTCCTTCTAGCAGGCGGCGCTAACAACGGCTAGTTAAAAGAAGACTCGGCAACAGTAACCTGCTTCTATAGCGCCGTGCAGCTAGCATTCCCAACCAAAGGCCCTAGCCTAGTTAGCACCTTTATCTACCACTGCACTAACTACCGCAAGATTACGGCGTCTATGTTTGCCTCGAACTTCACCGTCGCCGACGCACATCTCACGCACGTCCGCAGCTACGACAACCTAATAGCTTATAGCTAATCGCGCACTATTGCATTAGGTAAGCTAATAACTAATTATTTCTGCTCCACCTATAGCACGCTTATGTATCATGTTAGTGAGGCGTTCCCGGGAATAAGTATTCTACGTATTGGTACGGTAGACAATTTCCATTTGCACGAGACAAAGCTAAAGCTAAGGCGTAAAATTTATGTTAAGGACTGTGTTAGTTGGCTAGGTGCTGTTAAAGGCGCCTAGCAGGTTAAGGCACAGCGTTTAAGCTTATAGATTTAGTATAATTTAGTATAAAAAGTACTAACCTATACTATAGAGTACTAAACTATACTAAATTAATACCTTTATAAGTAATAAAATAGTAATATAGTTACTATTTAGTAGTTCGTAACGCTATTATTTAAGGCTAACTAGGTACTTAAACCCTTCAAAACTGCGGCTAGTAACTAGTAGCTAGTGCAACCTAATATACTCTAGTTTAAGTATAATTGCCTACCTTAAGTTTAGGTACGCTATATAATAAAATATACATTAGCTCTATAACTCTACTATATTTTGCTAGATTTACTACTAAGCCTTAAACGCGCTTTTAGAATTTAATATTTATCGTTCGCTTTAATTTTGCTTCTACTTACTATTTTAACAAAATAGTTATGCTAGAATACTAGTCTATTAGTTATAATTTTTTTGTTATAGTAAGTAGTTAAATATAATCTATTTATTAAACGCTAAATAGTAGTAGCTACGTGCATAGAATATAAAGCTAGATTTTAGATTCTAGTTTTAGAAACCTAAATTATAGTTCTTAAATCTAGTTTAATACTTAGGTGTAAGGATATATTCTATTCTACTAACCTAAACTTATTGTGTGCTAACTTCTGCCTCCCTATAGGATTGAATTTCTGCAAGAAACTTTCAATAGGGCCTATAGAAGCTTATAGAGCAGCACAAAACAAATCTTTCAAGCTCTAATACATAGATTTAGGAAACTAGGCCGTGTATATGCCTAGGCTAATACCTAAAGACGTATTAGTTAGTTTAAGTATAGGAATAGAATACATTAAAATAAGATTTAGATAGAATTTAGCATCTTTCAACCGTCTAGCTTGTGCGCTACCCTCTACCACACTAAAATTGTTAGTTATAGAGCTTTAATACTCTTTAGAATTATTTCTACTATTAAGAAATATTCCTTTCAAGCTCTGTTAGAACTAAACATTAGTATTTCTATCTAAGTTACTCTTAAAATTATACTCCAATCAATTATTGTAAAAAAATGCTTATAGGTTGCAAAGTTTTCCTATTCCTTCCTAATTTAGCTTAGAGTAGTTGACTTACAATAGATTATACCCCTACGGGTTTTGCTTCACGATGAATCAAGGTTGTTTTAGTACAATCAATTATAGTAGTTTATCTACATAAATTAACACTAATTCTTTTAGTTTTTCTACTAAGATTTATATAGGTTCTATAATATTTTATTATAAATAAGGGGACCTAGTCAAATCTTATATTTAGTAGTTTATAAAAAGTTTTAATGTTATAATAACTTATTATTATCTAGTCTACCATGCTACCTAATTCACACCATGCTTATCGGTGCCAGCGCCGCATTTTCAGGCAGTGGCTCGTCAATATACACCACCGAAACTACCATTAGAGACACTGTTCTTGGCACGTGCAAAGAATTCCTACCGATCCAGGAATACGGAGCTTCGATCGTGCAGAGTTGGTTTGAAAACAAGTTCAACGGCATTTCGAACACTGCGCCAAGCCGCAAGGACCTTCCACTGGTGAGCCAGCTCGAGGAACTGTTCCGCAATGTTACAGTCAGCCTCATGAGCAGGCCTGCTCTACAGCCAAATGTATCTTCGCCGTACGCACCGCCTCTCACCAACGTCACTTTTACCACGCCCAAAAACATCTACCATTACTCTCCCCGGATCCTCTGGCTTGCGTATGGTCTTGCTTTGCTGTTTTCTCTTGCGTGCGTCATTGTTGGTCTTCTTTCCATCCTGCGCTCAAGAGCCTCTTTCACGACGCAGTTCTCCACGATATTGCGAGTATGCTATGGCGCACAACTGAGTCCGGAGGTCCAGAATAAGGATACTGATGGAAGGGATCCGTTGCCTAAGTACTTGCGAGAAGCGAGAATGGAAGTGGGTGCCGTCAGGGAATATGGGGTGAATGGGAGCCATGTGAATGCTCAGGAGACAAAAACGACGATGGAAAATGATGTACAGGAGCAGAGCTCTACATTGCTACGACGATCCTAATACCTAACTTACTAGAGCAGAGAGAGCAATAGTGAAGCTAAAGAGCATTTCCTTCAATAGATAATGGTAAAAAAGGTGCGTCGCAAGGGATGAGTGGAGCCCAATGTGAGCGGACGGAAGAGAAGGGTGAGCGCGAAGAGAGGAAGATCAGGTAGACAAGAAGGGTGAAATGATGGCGATGGGAAGGCCTTTATGGGGGGACGTAATGAGGATTACCAGTTGGGTATTATCATGAATACCTGATAAAACATCAGGACCGTAGGGCGATTATGGAAGCTTAGCAGCAAGGAAAGTTTAACCGATAGGGCTGAGCATCGCCTAACAACGTCATGCCTTCGCATGGGCAATCTCGAACTTCAACAGACACTCTTCTAACCTTCCAATGCACCACCTTATATGTTCTCAACCCTCCGAAGATACTCAATACGACCCGCCATGAAGCTCGATCCCGCCGTCATTAAGCTGCTTTCCCTTGACCCGGATAACACCACCGTATCCTCCGCAGGTGGTGGGGGCATGTCCTCCGCTTCAACTTCAAAGATAACTTCCAAATTAGCCGATGGAACGGAGAAATGTTTCTTCATGAAGACAGGGAGAGGCCAAGATGCAGAAGTCATGTTTGAAGGTACCTCCCTACCTTTATTCAGTGCTCCAATATCAATTCAATCCAGAGTCTCTAAATCAAGCTCCAAGTCTTCACCTTCATACCTACCAATGCACCCCTCTCAAACCCCCAGCACTCAATACTAACCCTCTCTCCAGGCGAACACGCCTCCCTGACAGCCCTCCACACCGCCGTCCCCACACTCTGCCCCCAATCCTTCGGCCACGGCCACTTCACCTCCCAACCAACAACCTCCTTCCTAGTAACCGACTTCCTAACCCTAACCTCGCGCTCCGGATCCAAGAACCCCTCCGCCCCCTCCCTAGCCGCCAAACTCGCCAAACTGCACACCACCCCCGCGCCGATCCCCCCAGGCTACTCCACCCCGCAGTTCGGCTTCCCCGCCACGACGTGTTGCGGCGATACGCCTCAAGACAATGGTTTCAGGACTTCGTGGGCGGATTTCTATGCTGAGAATAGGTTACGCTTTATCTTGTCTCGCGCCGAAAAAGCGAATGGTGCGGATAAGGAACTGCATAATCTCGTCCAAACCACAGCTTCGACCGTCGTCCCACGACTTATCGGCGACGCGCATCTGAACAATGGAAAGGGCGTCACGCCGGTGGTTGTGCATGGGGATTTGTGGAGTGGGAATGCGGGATGTGGTGTTATAGGAAGCCAGAAGGGGGAAGCTGAGGACGTGGTTTATGACCCTAGTGCTTGCTATGCGCATAGCGAGTTTGAGTTGGGGATTATGAAGATGTTTGGAGGGTTTGGGGCGGGGTTTTTGAAGGAGTATCATGGATTGGTGCCGAAGACGGAACCGGTGGGGGAGTATGAGGACAGGGTTAAATTGTATGAGTTGTAAGTAGGCTTTTCTTTTTTGAGATTTGGGTTCGGGGTGTGAGGCTGATTTTTGCATAGGTATCATCATCTTAATCATTATGCTTTGTTTGGAGGAGGATACAGGTCAGGCGCCGTCAGTATCATGAAGAGCTTAATTCGAAAGTACGGCGATGGATCGTAACATTTGTTCAACCACCAGCCTTCTGCCTCCGCTCTTGGATCAGAGCCCATTAATACCTAATTAAACATATAGTATAAATCAGTTATCTCGTCCTGAGTCTTCATTGCTAAATCTCATCAAGCTCAAACTTGCCTAAAATAGATATTCAATGACCTCATCCCCTTCGTAAACTTCCTAATCAATGCTGTCCTGCTCGAGTCCGTCCTAGTGGTCTACTTAAGCTTCAAGTAGGAGTCAGTCTGTCAAAGGCTTCTCCATCGAGCCGCTAATTCGGGATAGACTTTTCATGCGTGTATTGTCGGCGGCGAAAGTGGGGGATCAGTGTGTTAAAGGCTTCACCATCGAGCCGTCGATCTATATCTCCTGGCTTCGAGATGGGACTTCATTCTCATCTGCATATTATCGATAGCGAGAATCTCGTTGCTTTCATTCTCTTTGCGCTGCCGATGGGATTTCAATCGTCCTCGTCCGTAGTTTCTTCGGATCACGAGAATAGGAAGGATTTTCATGAACCAACACCTCCAACTCTCTCTTCCTCTTCATACCCGGTTGTGTTCTGACCGTTCGCTCCACTCTCACACTATCAATCAGCTCCTCTCCCTCCGTAGGGCCCATAACCCCCTCAAACCGCTCCCCCTTTCGGATCGTCATCCTCGGATTCCCACTCAACCACCACACCTCCTCTCCCCTAATCGACTCCTGCGACGTGATCAAGGCCCCCCAATGTGGGATGGTCTCATCAATATCATTAATCCAACTCACGACTCTATCTCGCCATTTCTCTCGCTTGCCGGTGTCGAGATGACTTTCAAAGAAATTGAGCGAATGGACCTCTGCGGCAGTGTTGCGGACGAATCTTTTCAGGTTCGCCAACGTGAGCTTTGACTTTCGACGAGAGAAGTTGATCGGTTGGTTGGAGTTGGCCGGAGCACAAGGCATCTCGGACTTGATATTTGGAAGGCGAGGAGGGGTGTTGAAGGTGAGGTCAGGTGTGGTGTTCGCAGTATCTTCGAGAGTGTGAGAAGATGAGTCGAGGGTGATGTAATTTGCGGTTTTGCTGCTGTGCTCGTCGGAGGAGGTGGAATCCGGTATCAGGATAGGGTTTGATGGGTGTGTGCCGGCTTGCGGTTTGGCATAGTGAGCCAGAAGCGTGATTGAGGAGCGGCTAAAAGGGCGGGTGTGATTGGAAATACGAGTCACGATATCCATTTTGGACAGGTGCTGCTGATCCTCTCAGAAATTGATGAGTTGCTTTGATGTCGGATAGGTGAGAGATGATGCGGATCGTTTCGAGAGTTACGTGATCAGAGTTGATAACCAGTCCAGTTGCAGGATGTCAAATGCGATCGAGTTCTTCGTCTAGTATTCTGGTCTCATCGCTTGAAGTGAAGAGTCGATGGCAATAGAAAGGGAGGTAGATGAAGTGGCTTTGTTCAATTATTCCAGCGAATGCAGCCGTCCGTTAGAGTGCTGCACATTGGGTGTCATGGGATGGATCAACGACGTAATCCACGTGATCGTAACAGTTTGTGACGATTCACTTGTAGACGTGACTAAGTGAATGAGTGAAGCCTCGAAAACCTTCAGTGTCGTTGATAACGAGCGGGTGTCAAAGTGTGGTGACGGTTGGTCAGCGGACGAGTTGGATGGATGATAGTCATGTCGTTGGATAAGGAAATTGTCCCAGCCTTCCTAACACGTAAGATCAACAGCTTCCATGGGTGCGGTTTGGGAAAGAGCAAATCGCCAAGCGCGGCAAATTGCACGATACATACGGATGTCATCGTTTTCGGAGGATGGGTCGGCACCTACCAAATTCTTTGCTATCAGCCTCCAAAGATGGTTGGAAAGGCGTGAAGCAAGCTGCCGTTGTTGAGCTTTTTCGGAAAGTAGCATATAGGGCAGCCATGGATTCACAATAATGACACTCACAGTAAGGAATGCAATTGTATTTCCCTTCCTTGAATGCGCATCCATCCCGATTCCGTCCCATCCCAAAACTCCACTGAGCTCCATCGCTTGCTCCATGAGATGACTACTAATACAATGTCCGCTACGCACGCTCTAGAAAAACAGAAGAAAATGCCTTTCACTTATTACCCACAACAATGACACAGAGCTAAGAAAGACATCTGCAAACACTCCTATTTTCGCCATCGCTTTACCGCTTGTGCTGTGGATGTAACATGGGTAGCTGCTTGCCAAAAAAAATTTTGCCTCACAAACCAACACGGAATTATAATGATTATGTAGGTAGTGCCGGGGTATAAAAAAGCCCAGAAACCGATTTTGACCTCCGCAGTAATCGCCTCCTTCAGTATGGTAGACGGCGGTCGGGAATCGGCGGTGTCAATGGTCGAAAAACATGTGCAGAAAATAATATGCATGCCGGTAGAAAATGTATTCTACAGAAAGAAACCGGTGGCAATGGATGGATGGGCGCTGGAAACGGATGGTTTTGTCGATGCAATGCTTTCAGAACGGAGAGATCGGTCAGATGACTATCCAGGCGGAGAGGAGTGCAGCAGAGAAGAAGATTCGGCATCGTTGGATGCGTAAACCGAATTTGAGCTGTAGGTGCACAGTGGGAATGTCCTAGAACAAAGAAACCTTTGGGTGAGTTGATTAGCTTTTGCTTGATCCAATCGCCAGAAGCAGAACGCAGAGAGTAGTGTGAGAGTGAGAGTAAGATCCAAAGGGGCCCTCCACATCCTGCCGTTCGACTTCTTCGTATCCATGCAGACGCAACGTCCCATTCTTCATCTCTCAATCAGTACAGTCCTCTAGATGCCTGGCTTGCTCTACTGGGAGAGGTCCTGCTACGTTCATCCTCCTCCAGCACATCGCTCAGCCTCGTTGGATGATGGTGTCGTATACCGGCCCATTCTGTACCATAGCCAGATCCGCTGTAATCCGGAGCATTGGCAGCCTGGTAACCAGCTTGCTGCTGACCATATGCCGGACCAGCTGTTGTCGCCGTATAACTTCCGGGCGCTGGAGCAGCAGTACCGTAGTGTTGCAGGTGTTCCAATTCACGACGGCGATCCTCACCAACGTCGAATTCATCTGAGTCACGTTGATGGACCTCTCGATATGGTATGCGATGGCCCGCAGCATCCAAGACAAAATTGCCATATTGATCGATGACATATTCCTCGTCTCCTTCAGAGGTTTCGTCGCCTTGGGACGTGACATAAGATCGTTCATCTTCCGGGAGACTGGTCGACGGTTCTTCGTGAAGATAGGACCCTGGTTGCTGATAAAAAGCTTCAGGACGAGAAGTGGTGGGCGTGACAGATGGCTGCTGAGCGGTCGTTCGATGTGGTTGCAAGGGAGCAGGAGCTTGGGGTTGCTCGGGTGGACGAGTTGCAGGCGTGCGGCTTGCTGAAGATGAAGCGGCCGCTTGACTGGCTCCGGTTGGAATATACGTCGCCTGAGGTAATGAAGGCACTTCTGGCTCATGCCGGAGTGCTGAAGGGTGGTGGCCTGCTTCTGTGAAAGGGTCGGTGTCTGTTGGTGATTGACCTTCCTCATAAGTATAATGCTGCTCGATTCCATGACCAATTTGCGAGCCTTGGCCGCCAGTTTGGTAGCTATCATCTCTTGTTGATGGACGTTGCGAAACACTGCCATGCCTGCTCGCCATACCGCCCGCCATGGGCACAACTTGAACTCCACCAACCAATGTTGGCTGACCGTCGCGTAAGGATAATGTACGATCCCGTTCTTCTTGCTCTCGACGTCCTAGTTCTTCCCATGCTCTACGAGCCTCCTCCTTTGATATCTGAAGCTCTCGTTTCATCTCTGCAACCATTCGGTCCGCATTCTTCTTTTCAACGGTTAGTCTCTCAGCATTGGCTACAGCGTCTCCTCTAGACTGCCGTTCGACTTGCAGAGTGTGCTCTAATTGTGCCTGTACTTCTTGCGCACGTTCTTGTTCTTGTCGATGCTCATAGAACCATCGCTGAAACTTCCGTTCTGACGAAGCACGCAGTCGTTGCAGTTCTACCACAGCATGGAAAAGGTTGGCCCCAGCAGCTGACAGGTCTGTTATCTGACGCGACATCTGCTGTGCCAGAGGCTCACGTCGGACTTCTTCGGTATTCTGCTCGAGCCGTCGTATCCAATAGGAAGTCAATCCCTCCCAATGAGATGAGAGCGTCTCCCATCGCTCGAATGCATGCGGAAAGCCCGACATGGTAGTTTGCCGAGAATGGCCTCCTTGTGATCCAGATGGCCCACCCGCGGTTTGTTGCGGCGGGGGAGCATTGGAAGGGCCTGGTCGAGGTTGTGACGCGCTAGCGGTTGCTGATGGTTGTCGAGCATGTGACTGCGAGGCTTGGGCGCGCCGTGTATCTGCAGTCGCAGAAGGTGTGGGCTGCGTTTGAGGTGCCGGTCGCGGTTGTTGCTGCGACTGTGAGCTAGCTCGTGGTCTTGTATATTGTTGTGCACCAGCGGAAGCGTCTTGTGTCTGCGCTGCCGTGGGAGGGTGAACTGGGCCACCCGATGTTGCAAGCCTCTCTGGTTCTCTCGACGGCCCTCCGGTTCCTGCAGGCGGGTATGTCCCATAACCACTATCGGCCGGTCTCGGAGGCGGTTGCGCTGGTCTCTGAGATGTTGGATCTCGCATTGGTTGGCTTCCAGCAACGCCAGCAGCTTGAGCTCTACGCTCTGCACTTCTCCTGCGTTCCTCTTCCTGTGCTTTACGTTGTTCTTCTGCAGCTCTTGCGGCGTCTGCCTCAGCGGCGCGCCGTGATTCGCGTTCGCGTCGTTGATTCATGATCATCTGCGGTGTCCGAATGCCAGCAGTGGAAGACTGCGAGACAGGGACTGGCCCTGTAGCGGTGCGCGCACCACCATTCGCGGCGCGGCCATTTCCACCTAGGCCGGCTACCAGATCTGACATTGAAGCGTTCTCCTCTGCCAGATCTGGGGTGAAAGGGTATGGTGTTCGAATTGCCTCCTCGAGCGCGTAGAGGATAGCAGACGCAGTTCGTCTGGAGATGCGAAGGGCGGGATGAGGTGGGAAGTGATCGTGGGATTCAGATTGTGAACTTGCACGAGGTCGAGTCGATTCTTCGCGTGGATTTTGTTGGTCGTCAGCGAAGCGCACCGTTAGTGAAGGCCGCCGTTGTCCCGCGTCAAATGAGGAAGCTCTTGGCCTGGGACGGTGATCTTCAAAATTCGGGGTTCGTCTGAGGCTGTGGGGGACGCTTCCAGAAGAACTCGATACTCGTGAATGGGCGGCTCTTTCGATTCGATAAAATTCTTGTGCCTGCTGCTGGCGTTGCTGTAAAGATGTTGTATAGGTTTCGTTAGCGCTCCGGTCGTGGGTCTCGTCAAAAGTATCTGGGCGGCCGGATCGCAACAGATTGGTAGCTTCAGGTGGGCTCGAGGATGTCAGAGTGACTCCAAGATCGGGCCCAGACAGATGTCAAAGAGAAGCTCACGAACCCGCCTTTGGCGAGGCTCGTTGTAAAGTGAAGGTGGGTGTGGGTCGGGTTATGGATGCGTAATAGTGAAGGCTAGTGAATTGGGTCAAGGAATGTTGCAATGCCTGGAGTTTCCACAGTCAGAATTGGGTGTATTGCAAGGGAATAGCAGCCATGGTCACTCAGAGCGAAAGGAGTTGGGATTCGCAGGGGAGGTTGGTGGCTTCCAAAATATGAAGAGGCTGGGGAGAAGAGGCTGGGACGCCATCAACTTGGACCTACTCACGACAACAGGGAAATTAACCAAATGCTGACCAGTCATGCCTTAACAGCTGTGAGTTATAATTATGATGTCCGAGTATGCGCCCGTGGGTTTGCGCAATTCGTCGATGAAGCTTTGCTGTCAAGACTCGCTGTCGCTCCCGTCGCGTGTTGACCGAGAATCGCTCAACCTTTGCCTCTGGTCTGCACCAGCCACAGTAGGCTGTGTTGTCGTCTTCAAACCACGATGGCAAGTAGCAGAAGAGGAAAGGTGATGCAATTGACAGCAGGAGAAGGACATGCTAGCGCGCGCACAGGAGTTGTCGGTGTTGCGATTGAACGTCTTCGCGGTGCGGTGAGTTCTGCGGCACCGGGATGCAGACTCGGAGGCGAAATTCGAATGTGCGGCGATATGCATCAACGAGGAGATAGCGGCGACGACACAATTGAATCTACGGCTCCATGGCAGGTCTAGAGAAGGAGTGTGATCATCTGGAGAGGCCTCCAACCCTCCCTTTGCGATGCCAACTCATAACTGCTGCTGATCCCTGTCGTCATCTACCAACCGAAAACCAGGGCAAATACGCCCTAAAACAGGAGGCTGGAGAGGACGCACGACAATGCATGGGCGATCATGCAAGCCAGAAACGTCTTCTATTTCAACGAAACGATCAAGAAGTGTGAAACACAACACAGGAGCAGGCGGAGGACAGATAGGGCCTCTGTTTAAGGCGCCTTTGGACAAACTCCTGGGGAATGCGGATCACGTCCTTTTCTCAGCCAATCAGACTGCATAGCTGCCAGTTTCTAGATGATGGTCTCCGTTGGTGCCCGCTCGAAGATACCCGTCCCTCTAGGTAAGGTTCGTAGCGGCCAGTGTACCTAGCTATTTTTAACTTCGCTATGAGGCAGCAAAGGCAAGAAGGCCCTTGAGACCTTTCGAGTGCCTAGGTATGCAGGAACGTCGATGAGGCCCTGCATACGGGGGCAAAGATTGGGTCTGAAGCGAGAGGGCTCGCAAAGACCATCATTTGCCCATGTCCAAGCTGTCCCAAGGATCTAAGATGTGTTCGGCAGGAATTTATCCTCAGATCTTGATTAAGTGGCCCTGAATGTGGCAATGAGAGACCCTTGTCCTATTATACATCTTGCCATATATTTGGTATGACCTATCACGCGCATACCTATGGCTCTTATGCATCTCAAAATAGACCCTATTACTGACCACGCTCCCTTCGCCCTCCACGACTTCTGCATCTACTTAGCTTCATTAAGTATAACTTAGCCAAAGCACGTATCTTCTGCTCGTAGTTGGCCGAACACACCTAGTCATTGCCTTGAAACACTACCTACAGTCTTTGGTCTAGTCTTTTCTAAAGTTTACGGAGGCCGATGTTCGCCTCCTTCACCGGAAACTTTCCATCCAAATGGCTTTAACACATGACAAATTCGGAGGCCCTCCACGTATCGCACAGTGCAGCTTGCTGCGGCCAATGTCGGAGGCAATTGCAAAGAACACTAGGACTTGTTAACCGGGAGATGTCGGCACCACCATTCAACTGTTCTCGACCCGTTGGGAACCAACAGGAACTCCCATCATCGAGAAAATTAGGCTCCTTCTCAGTATTGCCACGCTAGCTAGCGGGTGTTGCAAGGGCGTGTATTTAACCGTTCTTGCATTGACTATACTAACAGTGCTAGACTATGAACGTAAACTACCTACATCCAAGCTAACGATCCAGCGGAATGGAAACCGAAAACCAATACAGTAACGCCAAAATAACTTTCCTTTCAATGGATTGTAGAATCTCGCGGCATTTCTTCGTTGCGATTGGGGCATCAAAGATACCGTGAGCGTAAGTTACTAAGCGTGCTCATCCTACCATGTTGCATGTTGCTGAGTAGGGCCTCTTCGAGGGCTGATTGCGTTATACTAGCATCTGTGAAGATTTGAGTTAGCGAAAGTTATATATGAATATGGAAACACTATATCCAGCGTGATTTGAACGGCTGCGAGAGAAATGTATAAAGGATTACAATGAAAGTTCAACCGAAGCAGAAGTGATACCTAAGCAAAATACAAGGGAAAAGTTCATCCGCCTACCATCTAAATCACTGAAACTACTCCCCATACTTGGGGTCCCTTCACTACCCTTCCTACTCGCCGTCCTACGAGGACTCAATCTCGCCAACTCGGCTCTATGTCTTGGGCTCAATGGTCCAGGCGGCGGCGGCCTCGGGGCATCGCTTGCCGAGCTGGTCGCAGAAGATGTGATCTCCGGCTCTTGTCGCTGTTTTCCTTTCCTCTTCGACATTTCGGCCGCAGTACCGGCAATTTTGTTCTTATCTTGGGCGAGATGCTTTGGGTTTGTAAGAGGGGATGGTATTGGGGACGTGTCGCGAAGGGTGGCGCTAGGATCTTCTTTGGTGTGAGCGGTGCTCTCAGCTACGTTTGCACGGGAAGCGTGAGCGAAAGGAAGGAAAGTGTTGGAATCGGGGTCATCATTGCCTTCATCGTCATCGTCCAACGTCGATAGTCCGCGTGGTTTCTGGGCTCGGAACCTCGGAGGGCGTTTGAAAATTTGGCTTCGTCGTACGGGATGGTTAGTATCCGACTCTGAAGAGGATGAATCGCTTGAGGAGGACAAAGCACTACTTTCGGGGGAGTTGGGGTCTGAGTCTTGGCCTCCAGTTTCCGTCTGGATTGGCATCGGCGTTGCTCGTGCTGCCTTAGATGATGTAGGTACGCCAGACCTGAAGGAGCTTTGAAGAGGAGCTCGGTTAGACGTAGTTTGAAGTTGGGTTCGAGACTGAGTGATAGTATTGGTTGATGGCGTACGAGAGAGCCCTGGGGCTATGATAAGTGTTAGCGTGCAATGCCTCGCAAGCAGAACCTTCAGAGTTACTATACCATTTGCTCTTGGAGTGCCAGGAGCACTATTATCACCTCGAGGGATAGGACTATCTCTTGGCCGAATCGATAAAGCAGAAGGCGTTCTCGATGCTACTCAAAATGAGCATCTTGCTCGGAAGATAACTTAATGATATATGCAAACCTCCTGATCCTCCACTCCCAAGGCGCCTCATCGGTACGCCACCAACGGCCGTGTGAGAACTTCCAGAGGCAGAAGTCGCTGTTGGAGCAGTCGAGCTTCCAACTTTCTTCATCTGGGCTCGAACATGTGATAGATGCCGCTCGTAGAGCCACGCGGCTTGCTGAAGCATAAACGCAGGAGAGACTTGAAATTTGGTTGCGCTTGAATCATTAACTCAGGATATAGAACATCTTTGGAAGAAGTAATCCTTGTACATACAGTTCGTCCCCTGTTTGTGGTTAGAAACAACACTCATAAAATACCATGCAAACTTACAGTCCAAATCACTTGTCTTGGATGATCTAGAGATGACTTTCCAAAGAGCACGATCTTTGTTAGCATCCCATTCCACCTATATCATACATTTAGGTCTTCTAGCATCTATCTCATTGAAGACGATCCCACATACCTGAGGCGGATCCACAAAGTCTCCCCTCACAAACGGAAGCCTAATCAAAGCCGTAAAGTGTACTTCTGGCTTGATAACAGGCTTCGCTTGCTCTTGAATCCTTACATCTGGCTTAAAGGGAGCACTATTGGATACTCTACGAGCATGTCCCGTTTCGCCGCCGGACTTTGTAGGTCGAGACATAAGGAATAGAAGACAATAGTCCTACTGGTTGAAAGGTAACGTTAAAGCCTCATGAAGCAAAAGTTGATGTTTGACACTTCATCGGAGTTGTAGATCTAGAGTGTGTGATGAGTTGACAGTGGGAGTGATAAATGTTTGTCGTTGAAGTTAGGCAAGCATGAGGTAGGGTTCTTACGGTTTAGGACTAGCCCGAGACAAGGTGCCCAGTCCAAGCAATCGCCGAGGTATGGCCGAGTTTACTATTCATAGATGAACTGATTCTTTCAAAAGTGTTTAACACTATTATAATATCTAAGTATTTATAAAAAATTCTAATGAAGATCAGGTCCCCCATATGCAAGTTTTACGCCGAAGCAATGCCATTCTCCACCTCTTTCAATAGCTGTAAATCACCCTCAGTACCTAAATCCTCGAACCCCTTGAACCCATCTTCAACTATCCATTTTTGCTGAGCCTTGAATAGGACCTCGCATGCTTTGCCTACTACCAATAACCCGGGTGGCCTGCTCCCCTCCTCTTCTATGGCAGCACAGACGTATTCTAATGTTGTCCTGATGACTCTCTGGTCCGGGCAACTTGCACGTTCTAACACAGCGCATGGAGTTTCTTTTGGCCATGGCTTTCCTTCCCCGATAAGACTGTCGACCAGTGATGATAATCTATGCAAAGCCATCAGAAACACGACGGTCCGCGATGACACATATCCTGGTGGTTCTGGTGCTGCTCCTTTCCGACCAGTACCCGTGCAGATCAAAACTTGGTCGGATACACTACGGTGAGTCGGAGGAATAGCTGCAAAAAGCGGTGCACTTAAAGCACTGGTGATGCCAGGAAGGACGGTTGGAATATAGCCATGTCCACGGAAGAAGTCATATTCCTCTGCTCCTCGGCCGTAGATGTAGGGATCACCTTGTTTCAAGCGGACTACATTCTTCCCAGCATTAAGTCCTTCCAAGCCCATCTGTAGAAGCTCTTCCTGTGCTTTCTCGGCATTACCAGGGAATTTTCGAGCGATGTATACGGTTGCGCGACGCGGAACAAGATCTAAGACTGGGGCAGGAACGAGCTTGTCAGCCAGAATGAGATCTGCGGATAGAATGGCCTTGTGGGTGGCTCTAGTGAGTAGATCGGGGTTGCCAGGTCCTGAGCCCGCGAGTACTATACGACCCTTCCGTCTCCTATTATCCAGAACATCAGTATGAAGACCCGAGGCATTTGAATTGGTGTAGCTCCGCAGCACTGCCTCCACGTCATCATCTGTGATAGATGCAAGCCGACGCAAAGGCCAGTATTCGCATATTTGAGCTAGCCAGCGCATGCGCCTGGTACGGGCCACTTCAACGTCTTCGGCGGTCACCAACTTGTTGAAAGTAGAGGTTTGGCCTTGATCTTCTTCTTCTGCTTCCAGATCCATTGCAAGCTCAGCAGCGTGATCCTCCTCCCATATACGTCTCCGTATTGTTCCAAGTCTATCAACTGCTTCGCCTAGGTGTAAGGGCAATGACGATGCTATCTCGCGACGTATGCGCGCTGAGAGCTTGCAGCCTTTACCTGACGTTGTAACCCCAATTTGCAAAGGTCCATCAGAATGTGTTGATAGGAGGGTAAAAGTGCATAAATTGGGGGCATCGGTGACGTTGACTGGGATTCGCAATCGGCGGCATAAACCTGAAATGTGTGTACCTGGAAGACTGTTATTATTGATAAGTATAGAGAGCTTGGGATAGCCTACTCTGCAAATGCTTTCCTCCAACAGTGACAAAAACAGCATCAACAACGTAGTCCACCTCTTCCCGACCAAGGCTAGTCAGGTCATCATCTTTGAACGCACGCTGCAACCACTTGACTTCCCCGTCATCTATCCGCTTCTGCAGACTGTAATGTAAGGTCGCATCCCCTGAGGCGATGAGTATCGGCTTCGCGCCGACCTCAATTGAGCGGGTACATCGAGCGCCAGCCAGGGGGTTCGCGCCGATGATCAGATGGATATGCAAGCTTGAGTCGATGGCAGTTAAGAGCGCCGGTGCCATGGATGTTTGCTACAGGAGATAGGTTATGACAAGCTAGGAGAACGGGGAGGAGAGTACAAGAGAGAATAAAGCTATGTATCGAGGGACTAATTGATATTGGTGGGTGTAAGCCATTTGCAGCGGAGATATTCTAGTTGACTGAACAGTTTTGCCGTCGCTCCGATTGCGTCTTTGGCTTTGTCCCTATCGATAAGGTCCACAGACTAACCTTTTGAGGATTAGCAGGCCGCGGAGATCTCAAATGCGGAAACGATGATTCTCCGTGGAGATAACCCTTGGAATTATGACTTGTTGTTTGCATGATTGACGCCAGCCAAGTGGACAATCGTGATCCTGGTATGGCTGGGCATGACACTCGGAGACACCGCTCCTATTCATCACGATCCATGACGATATTCAGCGCTCTGCGACTCAACGAGACGCTGTGCTCAAGAGCGTTAAGCTTCGCCATAGCAGATATGAGAGCTGGATCTTGACTCTCCACTCTAACCTTCTCCTTGACTCTCACGTCTTTCCCCTTGTAAGTGAATTTTCGGTCGGCCTCGTCATGTGCTGGAGCTCGGGGCCCTCC
The DNA here is from genome assembly GCA_000467715.1 of Hysterium pulicare CBS 123377. Taxonomy (NCBI): domain Eukaryota; kingdom Fungi; phylum Ascomycota; class Dothideomycetes; order Hysteriales; family Hysteriaceae; genus Hysterium; species Hysterium pulicare. The sequence goes on along the minus strand of AJFK01000299.1, from coordinate 17,760 downwards.
TAGTGCCACGGCAAGAGTATTTCTGAAACTGAATCCGGCGTGCTCTTCTGCCGGATTATAAGGCTCGAGGGTACGAACTTCCACAAGTAGAGCTGCATCGTATATTGATAGATGGAATGCGAGGTTTGGGGGGAGTGGTGGATCGAAAATCTGTAAACTCGATGTTAGTTTCCGATTTGCCACGAATAGAAGCAATTAGAGTACGTCGACAGCACATACATTTTCATCCACTGGGTTTTCCCACCACGGTATCTGATCGACATGAGTCTGAGCATCCGAATATCCCCTCAAAGCTTGCCGGGCCTCTTGAATATTATCGAACAGCAATCGCAATTGCCCGTCAATGAAGTTCGCATTCGTGGCATCCCCGGTCCAAGTAGTCACATCCACGACGTCCAGGCATGAGTTTATGAGGGTCCGCACTGAGGTTAGTTGTTCAACAACCAGAGTGGGGGCCTGGGCCGCGGATGAGATGGCCAGGTCATAGCTTGGTGAGCCTCGAGGGGGTGGAAGACTTGAGAGTCGGAGTTTGATACTCTGTGTCTCCTCCTTAGTTACACGACTTTGGAAGGGGTGCCTGAAACGTGTAATCCTCACCCCTTTGACTATTCTCGTTCCAACACGCGTAACCAGTCCCTTCAAGCTTTCAGACCGCAGCGAAGAAAGCACAAGTGTAGAGCCGTTTTCAGTGGGAGCAAGCAGAGCCGCACACTCTTCCAATCCAGCCTTGAGAGACTGTAGAGTCTCCTGAAGCTGTACCAGAAGCCATTCCAGTTCTCGAGCCTGGTATACAGAAGTCAACACATGTGCAGGCGAAATTGGAATAGTAAGTTCTACCTGGGAAGCTTGTTCCTCTTTCACCAGCTGGTCGGGATCAATGGGAGGCCAGACAGCAGTCGACATGACGAATGACAAGTAATGTAAGCTAATGCCGTCTTACGATCGAGGCCGGCGGGAGACTGGAGATGGAGTTCTCAGAAGGATCAGCAGTGGTCGGCTGCATCCGTGCGAAGCGAATCTGGATCCTTGACGTTCATGTGCAGCGTCATGGGTTTCGATGATCACGTCTGGCCCTTTTCTGTGCTCTGTCGCCAAATGTTTCTCCGTGCTAGGAAGAAACAGACGGAACTAGACAAAACCGGCAGAGAGATGTTCTCGAAGAAGATGCTTGGCCTTTTGGGCTTTAGGTTTACGAACTGATCCTTGAAGGTCAATGCCAGGATGTCACTTGAACATTGCGTTCCGCACTGAATCCCACACAACTCTTCTACAATGTACTGATCATTACAAAAGCTATGACAATGTTGTTGCATTAGTATACATTGCGAGAGGCTTTTCGGTTACCCCAGAACCACGTCACGTTGCCAGCTTTGCAACCTCGCCCGTCATCTCACTCCTCAATACTTGCCCAAGTGATGAGATCAGATTTAATCATCCAATTCGCCGGCCTCGACTATTGACACTCTGACGCTTGCCTCGCTCTACACGATACAACATGTCCACCTAAAGTGACCTCATGGTCTAGCCAGTATTAGCGGGGCGCTAATAAGTCTGTCTGTCAAGTGCACAAAGCGCAACCAAAGGTTACGTCACACCCCGGCGCAACGCATCCTTCATAAACAAGAAAAATCCCAGAAGCAAAATGTGTTTCATCTCTGCTCCTGGCCTCATTCAAAGTTTCGTTCTGGCCTATAACCTTCGATATCTGGACCTCTTTGTCCACAACAGCTGTATAATAGTTCTTTTACCCTGTCCATAATACCTTACTAAACTGTAATCACTCATAATGGCAGCTCGTAAGTGGACAAAATCTCCTCCAGTGACCCTTCGTGATGTAACTGATCACATCCCAAGGTCCCCTCATAGCTCTCGTTTCCTTCATAATCCTCTGCGGTGGCATCCTGCTCCAATTCCTCGTCATCCTCTCCGGCGCCATAAACAGCAACCCCGAAAACCAAATCTACTTCCTCGAAGCCTCAAACATCGGCAGTATCCCCGGCGCTCGCAATCCCTCCCGATGGACCTTCTTCGCCATCTGCGGCGCAGATGACAAGGGCCGCAATGCCAATTGCGGGAGCCCCGTTCCGGCGCTGCCGTTCGATCCGCCGAGGAATTTCGGTACTCAGACGGGCGTACCTAGCCAGTTCATTGGGATGCATAAATTCTTCTACCTATCGAGGTTTATGTTTGCTCTCTACCTGATTGCGCTCTTCTTCGCTGCCATAGCTTTCTTCACCGCTATCCTGGCTTTCTTCTCGAGGTTGGGTGGAGTCCTTTCTGGTCTCTGCACCGCAACTGCTCTCTTCTTCCAAACACTTGCTGCGGCCCTAATGACGTACGTTCCCTTCCCATCTCCACAACCTTGAGATGTACTAATATGAATACTAGGGCCTGGACAGTTCTAGGTCGCCATGCCTTCCGCAGCTCAGGACACTCCGCCAAACTGGGCCTGAAAGCATATGGCTTCACCTGGGCAGCAATGGCCTGTTTCCTCATCGCCACGATTCTCTTCTGCGTCGGTGGCGCCGTGGGGGGCGACCGATCCTATGGCTCTAGCGGGGGCTTCGGTCGTAAGAGAAGTGTGAGAAGCACACGAAGCTCCACAACTGGGCATAACAGGGGAAGCTTTCTAGAGAACGAGAGCCAAAGGAGGGTTAAAGATGATTATTCGTAAATCACAGCGAAGACATAAGGGTGGATGTGTTGGTGATTTCGAAAGGCGATTGTATAATAATAACGGGTGAGAATTTGGCCGGTGTAATTGCGCTAGTTGAAGACAGATAATTTGCTTGCTGGATGCCGAATATGATTAGATGATCACCACACATATGGATTGTTTCTTGTATTACAAGTCCCTAAATTTAATTCTGCTGTCAGTAAGAACAAACTTGGTGTGCCAGAAGTGAGTTTGCTATAAGTTGAGCGGTGTTCCGCAATGATTTGATAGAAATTGAGATGCTATCCGAGTGGAGTAGTTTCGAGTGCCTGCAAGCCTGCCAATGCTTACGCCATAATCGCCAACCGTTGCATCCTAGTACTAGATAAAGCGTACCATCACACCAACAAAAGAAACCCAAGAATACGCTAAGGATGAATACAACCTATGCCACGGAACTGAAGATGAAACCGCCCACTCATCATCTCATCGATCCCTATCGACATCTTCCCGACTCGGTCTTCTCTGAAGCCCAGTAGCCGCCTCAAATCTCCGCCATATACTAATTCCCAATTCCCTCATCGAAGTACTGAGATCGACAACGCCTCGGTCTCTACTTGGTTCTCTCCTCCCTCTCTCTTCGTCTGCGTCGTGGTCCTCGTCTGCCGCCCAATTGGCTTCAACGTCAGCATCAAAGTCTTCGTATTCGACTTCTGACAGGGTTCTTGAGGGTGGGATAGGTCGTGCGGCGGAAGGTGATTCGTTTCTTGTTTCTGCAGCCTGCGATTGGAAGTCCGCGTCCTGGTCATCTCGGTACGGCTGGTAGTGTGAAGGTGAGTTTGAAGCTTGAGTGCGGTCGCGGTGAGCTTGGGTCAGAGAGCGCACGACGTCGCCTTTGCAGATTGGACAGGTGCGACGGCGGGTTACGAGCCATGGTGTTCTGTACATACATGATCAGCTTTATCCATTGGGTGGAAGAGATATCAGGGATGCCATATTCGAACTTACATGCACTCTGCGTGGAACTCGTGACCGCAAGGAAGACTCATAACTCTACTAACGCCATCGACGTACTCTTCAAGGCAGACCACGCATTCCTTCTGCCGTCCTCCATAACGCCGGCGCCATTCCGCAAGACCAGCTTCGCGCTTCTCCTCTTCTGGTGAAGATGACCTATCTCTTGATTGCTGGAAGGAGGAAGATGTGGCTGGCACTTCCGAAGTAGTACGCGATCTGGGACGGGATATTGAGGGAGTCGTAGTTCTCGAGTGCGAATGGTGGAGGAGCGGGGTGGTGGGTGATGATGCATTCGGTGTCGGTGCAGCCGATGTGCTGGTATTGCTGTCGCTAGAAATGGTGTGGTAGGTTCGCACAGGTAGGCGTTCTACGACCGACTTAGGAGCACGCCAGCGTCGTCGTCGAATACGTGATCGTAGGAGGAGAAGAGCGTACACAACTGTCAAGGTTACGAGCGGGCTAACGACTAGGACTAGGAGAGTGTCGAAAAAGGGACTGGATGACATGTTCGTCGGAGTCAAGGTGACCCACAGACCATCATGTTCCCTGATGTCTGCGGGGAAGTCCCCATTTCCTTCAACGTGGGTGCTGGCAATCGTGGATTTAGTGGGCTTAGGAGCATTCTTGTCATCGGTCCGTTTCGAGGGAATAGAGTTATGGCGCTCGGCGTCGTTATCGTCACCTAACAAGCCGCTGAACCATCCCTTGCCATCTCCCTCTTCGCTTTCATCATCGCCCGCTTTTGCATATGATGGGGGGTTTTTGTCCTTGTAATACTCCCCACTGCCCGGTAGGTTGCTTCCACCCTTCAATCGACTCTTATCGGTTTCCTGTTTAGATTTCCCAGGATCATTTAATCCGTAATTCGTTGAAGTTTGTAGGGGAAGAAGATCAGGATCACGCCAATCCTGTTCCCCAATGACGAAACCATCCGATGCTCGAGTGGATGCTGGTTTTTGTACATTCGGTTGCTTCGATTTCGAGGGCTTCTTAATAGGACGGTCATCGTCCCAATCTTCAACGAGGACCCAATCGATATTTCCACTGCTTGGAGGCCGTCTACTTTCTCCTTTTGTAGGCGTTCGGCCTGGATTGCCAAAGCCAATAGCATAGAGGAATGAGCGGAACCATCCTGCATCATCCGAGGATTGGGAGTGCTCTTGCGAGATAGGCTTTGTAACAGGCTGCTTGCTACCACTTGTAGATTTAGAGGTGGCTGAAGGCGTTGGTGAACTCTGTGTGAAAGTAGGTCGGTCTCCGCTATTCGGTTTCTTCGCTGAAAAATCCTTATTCTTCTCGCCTTTCCCGCTTTTGCCCCCTAGGTTTATGCCCAGCTTCGCCGCGTCTTCTGGGGAAAGCTCGTTTATGAGACCTCCTGAAGGGATCAGCGAGGATAATAAATGGGCAGTCGTATGTGATGTGAACAATGCCGGTATGGTGATGTTCGAAGTATCTCCATGAGCATACATGCGAATTAAAGCTCCACCGCGGACATTATCGCCAACTATTAGAGCCACGCCTCCTCTCCGTTGGGCCCATTTTACTTTTTCTAGGAACCCGCACCCTCCCCGCTTCAGCAAAACAACCTTCCCTCTAATCTCAGCGCCTTCTTGCAGTGACTGGATATCAGCGTGCCCCGAGCTCTTGCCGGTCCCTGCTAAACTGTGACCTTTTGATATCTCGGAGTTCGGTAACGGATGGTGGAGGTAATCATCTGTCCCATCATCTTCCCCTACGTTGCCTGCACTTTGTGACGCGCTTCCACTTTGTCCTCGCTTTAGTCTTTGTCTAGATTTTGAATCTGATTTGTCTTTATTTGGGCCGGAGGTCCCCAAAGACTTCCTCTTAGGGTCGAGCTCAAGATCAGGGTTTCCGATCAAGTTCAGTCCCCCATCACTCCAACCAGGTACGTCACTGCATCCTAATTCACCATCTGCCCCTCCAGCCATTCCGCCATGACCGATTGTGGTGTCATCTCCAAAGCCACTTCCGATCCACAGAGGACCGCTCAAGCCTCTGGAGGGCAATAATGGCCCGAAATCTGCAGGTCGAGCTAGGAAGAAGGTTGAGTTATCATCGGTAAGGCTGATTATTGCGGAGGGAGGGAAGAGCGAGGCCGGCGAGGTAAATGAAAATAGAGCTTTGAATTTGCTTTTCTTCGCGGGAGAGGGAGGATGCGGCGATAATTCTTGATGCTGTGAGCCAAAACCGACGTATAATAGTAGGGTAATAGCTATTATGCTAGAGGAAAGCGTGAGAAGGAGTCGTAAAGGCCGCATGTTGAATATTGGTATTAAGCTGCAGGTAGCGCAGGTATAAAGAGGATGGAGATCAAATGCAGCAACTTATGCCGAGAAAGTAGGATGCTGTACACATTCAGAATGCTGTTCGAAAGCCGTCGTGAAGTGAGTGCAGTCCGTGGAAATGCGCGCAGAAGGCTCGAAGTCAGGTTGCGAGGCAGGAGGGGTTGACGCTGGTTTCTTGGTGCTGTTTCAAGTATCAACGAGCAGTAACAGACATAGTAATGGAATAAAGCTCGAAAGAGCGAAGGCAGCAAAAGAGAAGAAGAAAAGGGAGCTCTTAACGTGCGCCACAGAGGTGGCAGCTGAGGTGGTGAATGACGGGTTGATCGATGCCATGGTGTTGCGGCGTCGACTCCGCCACAATGGTCACGTGCAACTACGAGGACGGGCGGGAAACCATTTACACCAGGCCATCATCAGTCACACAACAACAACATTCAATCCGTTTCCTGAGGCGAACATCTTCATGCGATGGCTAATGGTTCGGCTCAAGAAACAATGAAAACCAAACTTCCAGTTGGCAATGATAGTCAGTGAATCATAGCCATCCAATCAGCCCTTTCCTTCATTCCTTCATACACAACCACCTCAGATCCAGACCTCCGCTTTTAAACCAAGTTAAGATCGCGCCACTTGCAGCTCTAGACGAGGTGGAAACCCACTTGCATCAGAGACAGCGACTGTCTGGCGAGACATCGGGTACTTATCTCTCTGCTCTTCCGCAAGCGGCCAAGAGAAAAAGGATCTGCTAAAACAGTTGGCGACGTTCATGTAGTTGTAGAACAACACCTCGACTCGGAGTTTCAAGGCGGCAGATATACTATGCACCGATTGAGGGAAACGCGCTCACCAGATCGAGGTATTGACTCGTGCTCGTCATCTACTATGGCGCTGTACAATGATAGGGAAACTACAACTGCCTCGATCTCTGTAGATTCACAGCAACTACTAACTGAGTTCTTTCCGTAGGTGCGTTGCCCGTAAATAGCATTTCATAGTCAGTTACCCGTCTTCTCATCTCTCATCTTCTCAACATCTTCCTCTCTTCAACATACTTCCCTTGAAGCTCCTAAACATTTCACTGCGAACGTTTGCCTAGAACCTAGAGACATCTTGCAGCTCTTACCTCACCCTTTACTCGCCGAGTTCTAAACGGTCAAGTCTGCTTATCGTCTTCCGTTTGCGGCTACGCCCCCAGCTCACGTCTTATTTGTACTCGCTCCTTGACGACCAGGATGAACATCAACAGACCTTCCGACACCTTCATGGTCCTGCCCGGCATGAAGCCAGCTTTCACTACAGACCCTCGACATCCCGGGCAAAGACGTGTCCTCGGATGGCTACCAAATCGAGCCCGCAATCTGCTCGTTGCCATGTTGGGCGAATTTGTTGGCACTTTCTTGTTTCTCTTCTTCGCATTCGCCGGAACACAAGTAGCCAATACCGGTCCAGCGAGGCCTTCGTCGAGTCCTAACGTTGCAGTGCTGCTATATATTTCTCTCGCATTCGGCTTCTCATTAGCTGTCAATGTCTGGGTCTTTTTCCGAATTAGCGGTGGCCTATTCAATCCCGCCGTAAGTGAAAGAATCTCTGCCTCCTCCCCACTTTACTAAAACTCCTTCCTCTCACAGGTATCGGTAGCATTAGGCTTGATCGGAGCCATATCATGGCCCAAGGCCATCTTGCTCATCATTTCGCAGCTCCTTGGAGCTATAGCATCAGCGGGCGTCGTGTCTGCCCTTTTCCCAGGCCCGCTTGCCGTTCGCACCACTCTCAATCCTGGAACATCTGTAACCAGAGGGCTTTTTATCGAGATGTTCCTTACTGCCGAGCTAGTCTTCGTAATTTGCATGCTCGCAGTTGAGAAGCACAAGTCCACTTTCCTGGCTCCTGTCGGCATTGGGCTTGCCCTATTCATTTGCGAACTGACTGGTATGGCCTTTCACGAACAGATTAGCTTTGTCCCTACTAATATCCACAGGTGTCTATTTCACCGGTGGCTCACTCAATCCCGCACGCTCCTTCGCTCCGAACGTTATTCTCGGTCAATTCGGCGGCTCCCACTGGATCTATTGGGTCGGTCCGCTCCTCGGCGCACTATTAGCAGTACTCTTATACCGCACTGTAAAGTTCCTTCAATACGAGACGGCGAATCCAGGTCAAGATCACAACGAGCTCGACGTTGCTCGTACCCTTTCCGACTCAGCCGCCGCAGAAGAGGGTCGCCGTCCCACAAGTGAGTACACTGTGGCCAGCTCCCGAGCACCCTTAAACAAATACCAAAGTCTCTCTCTGTCTATGAAATCCCCTCTGAATGAAAAGTTTGACTCACATAAAGAAATTGAAGATCGCCGCATGGATGGGACCGACGAATTCGAGTCCAGTGCTACACCCGCTCCAACCAAGCCCTCAAGTACTCACCCCGCTGGAGCTGATAGTATCCTGCCCATGCATTCGTACGGCGGTGACGCGCAGTATTCGCGCAACTCAGCCGAGCGTCAACGCTCCCGCGGATACAACGCTCCTGACGAGGAGTCCAGCAGCGCAGACTACTCCTCGCGAACGCACTCCTAGGATTCGTCGTCGTCTGCAAAGTCCGGTTGCAATGGCGGCATCTTTTACTGGGCCTTTGTCTGGCTCCCTCACTTCTTACTCCGGGCTTGGTTCTGCCCTTGACGACTCCAGGGGCGCTTATGTTCTCAATGTTGTATGCCTGAACCCAAGATGACTTTACTCGACCTTTGGTTCTGACCTTTACAACTCTTTTCGTTGGATGGTGACGTGGATGTTCTTTTTCTCCTTTGTACTGTTGTGGCGGGTTCGGTGCTGGCGGTTATGGCTTTTCGGGATCTGAGATGCGGGTGACAGTAAGGTGCTATCAGAACAGACAAGTACTCACAGAAGATGGCCTTCCCCCTTGCATTGTACCTAGTTAGACCTACAAATATAAAAAACCTCGCAAGAACAAATATCCCCCCTATCAAAAAATCAAACTTTGCAATAACTCATAATCCCCCCTATCGAAATTCATCCACCAATTCATCTCGCACCACCTACGCCGGAAACTGTCGTATCACATACGCAAAGGGGGCTGAAACATCCCGCTAGCGCAAAGATTCAGAGATCTGCGAAGTAACGTTACCTTAAGGATCCGTTACCTAGCTGCATGGCGCATGACGTGTGGTTGTGCGCTTTTTGTGTCACAATCCCCCAGGGCTCCCTTTTGTTTGCTTTTTGGAGGGTCGATCGATTTGGGCGGGGGAGACGTTTCGTGACTAAAGAGGGGTTTCAGGATTATGCGATGTTTTCTGGGTGGTGGAAGAGTTTTTGAGTCGAGTATTTGGAGGAGGGGGTAGGAAGTGTTGGGATGGGTTCGGTTGATGTGGAAGGCGATCTTGGGGGGAGTGTGTTAATGTGAGATTGTGGTGCGAAGATTAATTAGGTTGGTTAAGGGGAGAGCGGGGTTTTCTTTAGTGGGTTGTTAGGAAATTGGGTAGGATGCTTTGGGATGATGGTTTTACTGAAGGCTTTGGCATATGATTAGTATAAAGCGATATATGCGGGTTTAAGATCATCCCCTAGGCATCTGTCTAAATGCAGAGTATCAAGTAGCGAATCTAATAGTTTTAAATCGTACACGTTGAATTGCTCCCGAATCTAAGAGCCCTATATCCAGCTGAATCTAGTCCATACAGACTGGCCCCAAAGCAATTCTTCTATATGTTCGGCCGTTGTACCATTACACGTTTCGTCCCATTTGGGGTACAGTTGTAGCAATCCAGCCACGCTATGCAATTAACCCATACCATGCCATGCCATGCTATCCCAGCGCCAGCCCATATCCCGTTCCCGGTGCTAATGCAAATGCTCAGATGACGATTAAGGAGAGTACAGAAATAGGGTATCAAAAGGAGTACAAAAGGAGCATGTTACATGATGCATATGAATAAATGCAACGGGACATCAATCGATTGACTTAAAGGCTTGTTGAGCACGCCGGGAGGATCGAAAGGAGGTATACCAATTGTCTCAATTAGGAATGTGCGCCAACTCAATCGATTTCCCTGTGTCCTCACTATATCGACCCTTCGGAGTCAAAGGCCTCTTCTTCCTCTCCTCCTTGATCAGCTCTTCGTAGTCCGCTTGTTGCGCGGGTTCACTCGTCACAGCCGTCGTCGTAACAGCCGTGATGTTCTTTACGTCACCAATGAATAGGTCGTCTTGGCTGCCAGTTCGGCTTCCAAGTCGATTGTGCAGCGTGACGATGCTGCGCCCTCTCCTCCGACTCGGCGCCCGGCCATTCGTCGCTTCGATGACGGTTGCACCCCCAAACCGTGACTTGGAATCCGCCCAGAAAGTTGCGAACGTGTCCATGCCGTTGTGGTCTTCGGGCGGAGCATCGGAGAAAATCATAATTCGACGGGTCAGGGTGTAGAGGATGACATCGAGCCAGCCGTTGCTCGTGATCAGGGCTGCGGAGAAGCAGAGGCGGGCCAGGGAGGGAGGATGACCGCTCATACCGGCCATACGGGCTGAGGCGAGGGGGAGCGTGCATACGACATAGACGACAGGGTAGGCAACCATCAGGTTTGCGACGGATTTGGCACGTTCGGCCTCGTTGGCTGTATAGTAGCCTGAACGAATGCGTTGCCAGATTATGATGTAGAGTGTTGCGTATGTGATGACGACGCCAAATTCAAAGCAGAAGATCCAGAAGTAATGAGTCCACAGTCTGATTGCGTCGAATTTGGCTTGGACCCAGCACTAGAGCCACGATTGTTAGTAGATGACTTTCGATGGTATTGGATGTTCAAGACTTACCCATGCTCCAGCGCGGACGTATAGGTCATCAGGATGTAGACCCACGCCAATCAAAGCCATGGCGTAGACAAATATCCATAAGGTTGCAACAGTACACAGGAACCATCTTGTCTTCAACCGGTAGTCCAGAATAACGGAAGCAAAGGTGTGAATGCCAATTGCGAAGCACCACACTCCACTGGCTAAGTCCCCCGTAGAAACGAACCATCCTTGAGCCCAGCAGCTGCGGGAACCCACGGCAATTGCATTGTGCCGTAGCCATTGTACGTTCAGTAGGAAGGCGACAGATTGCTGGAGGTCGGCTAGGACAAGGTTGAAAATTAGAATCGCGAACTGGTTGGTACACTTCGCTTTTATTTGCCATCGTATAAGTCGATATGTAAGAAGGGATAACAAGCAGAAGGAGCAGAAGAAGGATAGCAATCCTAAGGAAGCGACTGCTCGAAGCCAGTAGTGGATGTGCCCCGGTATTGGATTTAACGAGGCAGAAGCCGCGTCGAGATGTGCGACGGAGACCATAGTATTGCTCTCGACAAGGTGATGATGAATATGGGATGGAAGGTAAGGCTGAAGTAGGGCTATCGACAAGTCTTGGTACTCGGCGCAAAGCTTGATATCATAGCGAAAAGGACATGATTGGAAATGAAACAGAAGATGAGAAATAAGACTAGAAAAGCGGGTGGTGAAATCTGTGGCACAATAATAAGCTTCGTGGTTACGGGGGAGGCTGCTTGAAATGAGGTCTTGCACAACCGCTGGGAACGAGCTGATCTTGTAGTACCAGCGTCATGGAAGGATTCTAATCTAGTGATCCCAGTATCAGCATCAGATTGATACTGCAGGTGAAAAGGTTCGACCGAGTTGTACCCCGGAATGCTTCGAAGTCCGAGGGTTAAATCGAAGTGGCATGGTGGCATGGTAAGTGGTCAAGGTGCGGCGCATAAGGACAGAGGCCGAAGCCGAAAACAGCACAGTGTGGAGACATTGCTGATGGGCTGGAAGGCTAAAGAGAAGGTGGAAAAGGAGAATGGTGTACAGATGGGCGCCACGGCACGTTATACTGCTTGGCGTGTACGCTGGTATCCGTTTTCGTTGTCTGAAGTCATGCAGGTAATCGTCGTAGTCTCTGTCCAGCAAACTTTATCGTCTTTGGTCGCCACAGATCGTTGAGCGGCCATGACTCAAGGTATTTTTGGCCGAACACATTGCCGATTTCCGAATATCTACGCAGACAAGAGCTGACGAGGTCTTCTGGACTCATGAATACACTCTCGCTGACGGATAATGGAGATGGAGGCATCAAGGGTCAGGCTTGTTGAAGCGCGGCCTGGGAGCAAAGCAGAGATGATACGAGGCCTAGCTTTACTGCCTCGTCGGTACCGACAGTGAGACAGAGCGTGGGTATGTGTAATGCGGCGTAGGTTTGTGCTGCAAGTGGTGATGAATTGAGATGGTGGTTCATTTACAATTAATTTCGAGGTTACGCCTGTGGATCCGGCGCACGAGGAGATCTTCCGTCTGCCGGGTTCTCCTTTACCAAACCCTCGAGGGTTCTGATCATGAACGACCAGGGAGGCCCGCAAGCAACTTCATCAGCAAACATCATCAGCTCAGCCATGGCTTGAGTCGCAGACGATTAGCCCTGTCTGCCCTCAGAACTCGGCTTGCTTGTCGAGGGCGTCAGTGCAGTCAGATTGAAATCCGTGCAATAATCTGCCGCGGGGACAATCTCGCGCGGCGCAGTGCATCGTCAAGCAAAGCCGAAGCCAAAGCGCGAGAACTCCCACCACAACTAGGAGAAACACGCTGTTGGGATGAGCTTTGAGTCCGCGCTGGCTTCTGCTGTCACCAATCAAATCCTCTGCCGCCGTGCTCTTGGTACCGACATCTCCTCTGCCCGGGATGCTTTTGGGCCTCCTAACCGCGAGCCGGAGTCTTCAAGGGTATCAATCCCTCACAATCAGAGGAAGGCTGCATCAGTTTCGAAATATCTTTTTTTAACGTCACTCGAATAGACAGCCAGTTTCTGTGCTACCGTCCTCGCCCTCAGATTCCCACGTGTGGGCGCATCCGTAGCCCGATCGGCGCGGCCGCACATTCTGGTCTAGAAAACCGAAGGCTTGAAGCTTATGAATGGCTGCCGTTGCGTAGTCACAAGATGGTTCAACGGGGTTTGAAAGAGATCTTGTGGCTGCTGTAGCTTTGCATAAGCCTCGGGAATTACCTCACTAAGGAAGTGTATATCTTTTACCAAGTCCGGAGTTAGTAATGAGTATGCAGCTTGGAGTCTGGACCTTAGGCAAGCCATCTGCATCTTGCCAATGTTTTTCTCTCTTGTATGTTTACAATGCCGACCCGCTCCCCGCCTTTACCCTTTCGTATGGTTACGGACTTCCAATGTGTGCCTGAGGAAAAAGTGTTAGGAAAGCTCAACCACGAGCGAGTATGTGTGGCTAAGAGACAGGCAAAAGGCGCCGTGTCGGTGCTACTCTTCTAAGTGGTTATACGAAAGGGATCTCTCGAATGATGCGCGATCCAATGTTATGCTCTCACACTAGGATTTTCCATATCTCATATTTTAATTTGTATATACATGTACAGTGCTAAGACAACAATCCGCGTACACGTAATATTAAGGGAAATTGTACAATACTTTTAGCACGACACCGCACTCACCTCCTTCGTCTACAGCAGTGGTTTACAACACCGGATCAGCATCACGACTTTCCCCGATCAGTAACTCCACTGAACCCTCAGCTCAAGTCAGAGATGGGATGCCTGACATTGCGCACATACCAATTCTCTCACTCTTTCTCAATGCCGGGGGTGGCAACCTGAGCACAATGCTTCTATAATATCCACGCGACCAAAATAAACAGACCTGTTGTAGAACAGTGCTTCTGTATCTTACTTACTCACGAGACAACTTCTGTACTACCTCCTCATGTCTCACCTTGATAAAGGCACCTTATCAGGGTCTCCCCATGATCCATCGCACGGTCACGGCCCGGACCGCCTCCAACATTCCCAATATGGTACCACCTCAGAATAACTCATCGCCAGACGATGTATTTCGAGCTTTGATCAAACACCCACCACAGCTTGATTGATTTCGCGGACTAGACTCCTTTGCAGTTTCCCGATACAGCCCATCCTCTCATCCCGCCCCGCCAGCTCAAAGCAACCGACTTCACAAAGTCCGTAGCATCTTATCGTGATCGAAAAGACGCCTTAGTATCGCCTGAGTCAAGCTCTAGGTACAGGAAGCAGGCGCCTAATCCCAGCACCGGCACGATCCCCAATTGGTTGGATTTCCAGCTTTGATGCTTGTCTTGTCTTGAAGGAGCCCTTTGGTACTCGATCGCTGGTATGGGTTTCCTGCGGTCTTTACTCGGGTCATGTCTGCGTCGCTTGCGATACTTGCGATCCTAGCGGTGAATAAGGTGATATTGTCTAAGCGTCCGTGCGAAGAGGGACTCTGAGAATGATGGCGGAGTTTCGTATAGGAATCTAGGGTTTCGGCTCCGATTTTGAGTAATGGGCAGACTCTCTATTCAGCGGTGCGGCCTGATGAGTCTCGGAGTCTCGGAGTGTGGTTGAGTGGTTGTCGACTTGACTTCGATCGTGGGTATCCGTGTCCTTGAGCACTCTTTTGTCTTGTCCATCCGACTCCATCCTGTCTCTAGCAAAATGAGTTCTTTGCTTAACTCTGCGTGTTTTGGAATGCTTTTCTATCTCTCTTCTACTCTTCTCGGAGACGAAGAGATGAACATATCAAATGAGATCCATCAACCTCAAAGCAACACCTCGCTCTCTACATCCTCGTACCCAGCACACTCTACCATCCTAACTCATCCTCTGTCTTTTCTCCTTTCTCTCTGTCGATCCTACAGTCAACCTTCTCTCTAAGTAAATAGAGTCACTCATTGAATCCACCACAATAACTGACCTTACCCAACCTTCGCTCATACCATTCCATCACCATCAAACGACGTCATGCGAGACTGAACTCCCACAATCGCACATAAAACAGTAATCAAGGATTACCCAAGGAAACGAAGATAACACGAGCAAGTTGGCATGGGAAACACCAGACAACGAAACACCACTGGCTACGTCATCGGTGCTACTTATCAGGCGATATATAATGCACTCGAGATTCATGCTTGTATGCGTTCTTCCGAGTGTCCTGCCCGAGACGGGGGTTGAGGTGAAGAGGAGCAAGAATCTTCCCTCCAACTTCCCTCGATATTGTCGCAGGTCCGGCGGCCTTCTCCGGTCGATATAGGTATAACAAAACCTCACAGTAATAATAAAAAGGCGGGGAAAACCCCAGACCAGAAGAGAGATAATTGAGGCTGGCATAGTTCGCCCCCTTTCATTTCCAATTGATGGGTAAGTAGTACTATGCAGTTTCGCTGCCCATATATTACAATTTCTTTGGTTATCGTGAAATCTAACACAGTCTTTTCCAACAGTCCATCCTGAACTAGATTAGAGATAATCATCGATCGTTCCGCCATTTCATGAGCCTTCCACGGGGTATTGAGTCGTTCCGTAACATGCATAGCAAACGCCTTTGGGCAATAATGCTCCGAAGTCCAAAAAAATGAAAAAATCATAAGCACAGAAGCAGACTTGCTTCCGTATGAATGTGCCACCAATCAACGCCGTGTACGCCCTTTTGGGAAGAAGCCGTATTACCACCTTTTCCTTCCAAGGGGATTCCAATGAAAGACACGAGACCCACAGCGCCCTTTGCTCCAACATAAGTCATTCTTGCGAATGCGAAGAGACTAGATGGATCCTTTGTAAAGAGATGTTGAGTCGTTTGAAATGGGGCTCTTCTGGGTCGTGTCGCTGCTGCGCCTGCTGCTACTACTGCTGCCTCTAGGTTCCATTTGAGTCTCGGAGACATCGATTTTGTGCTCAACTGTCACCGTGATGTTCTTGAGTTCGCTGAGTTCGAGTCCACGTTCCGACTTCCCTTTGAAAATTGAATCCATAGAGCCCGTGGGGCTGGGCTCACGTAGCGCAGTCTGCGATTCTGATTTCGTGGTAATTGGTATATGTCGCGCGTGGTCCCGCCCACGATGTGAGCCGATAGCGCGGGACATACGTTTGCCGCCGGTTATGGTGACGCTGTGATTGACTGCGTCCATGTTGCGGTTGTCAAACGAGCTAATATCCCAACCGGTTTGGTGCGTAGTGAGCTTTGAAGGCCCTTGACCGTTACCACCTATAGTTTCCGTGCGCTTCGACCGATCGGTGAGCTCATTCGATACCAGGACTCTCCGAGTGAGCGTATACAACAATGCGTCGAGTAATCCACAGCTCGTAAGTAAGCAGCCTGCAATGATGTAGTACACCTCCGGAAGATTGTTGCCTCCCATGGTTACCATCCTCCCGGCAGCCAAAGGTAGGGTGAGGATAACGTAGACCAAGGGATAGAGAATCATGTACTGGGTGGACTTCTTAAGCTTGTTGGTCGTCGCCTGGTCGTGCGAAACAATGTTACTCAAGCGGCCACGCAGGTGGAGGAAGATGTGGCAGTAGATTAATATAGTCCCGAACTAATTGTTATTAGAGTTGAGGTCTTTGCCATAACTGTTCAAAAAGCTGCTTTACCTCGTAGATGAAGATCCATATATAGTGCAGCCAGAGGCGATCATCCTCGTACCGTACAGAGACCCAACACTGCAATCCATTAGAAATCAGCAAGCCTTGAGATAATCGTTTGAACACCTACCCAAGCACCAGCTCGCGTGAAGAATCGGTCGCGATACAGTATCGGTCCAATCGATGCCAGGAGCAGAGAGAATATCCAGATAGCCACTATACAGCCGACAAACGGCAGATATGACATCTTGTAACCTCTCACAACACCCAGCCATGTATGAATGGCAATCGCCAGGACGAATGAACCGCTCGAGACGTCACCGAGATGCAACAGCCATCCTTGCGCGAAGCATGCCGGGCTTGGTGCAACAATGTGACCGGTTCTCACCCAGTTGAAGCTGATGAAAAACGCGATGGCTTGCTGGAGGTCTGCCAAAAGCAGGTTGTATATGAGCAGCACGTACTGATTGTAGCCGACGTACGCTTTGTAGTGAGATCTCCAGGATATCAAGCGATAGGTGATCCAGACAAGAAGGCTGAAGGTAGAAATGAGTGAGAGGGTGGCCAAGGTTCCAAGCACAGGGAGTCCAGCTCGGAGCGCCCCATCGAGAGCGAACAGACTGTCCGGAAAGGGAAAGTATTTGTCCATGCTGCTGTCCATGCTGCTTCAATGCCGCGCTGAAAGCGCGATTGCCGTGTTGACGTCCGCGAGCTGCACTGGCTCGACGAGAGAGAAATGAAGGCGAAGTGGAGGGAGACGCGGGGCCACGAATGACGACGAAGGTGAGCGGCTAGGTAGATAGGTAGGTAGGAAAATCGAGCACGTGACAAGCTTCACCGAAGCGCAAACTTAAGGACGAGGAATAAGAGCGCACCAACGAAACACACAGGTGGTACCTTTAATGGGATCTGAGCAGAGAGGTACAGCTGACGTTATGGGAGCAGGTCTTGAGGATGCATAAACCAGCCAGCACTTGGGCTATTTGTGTAATAATATACACCAGAGCGGCAGGGCGGCTTACCTCCGCACCCTTCCCTCCCTTCAACCTTGGGCGTGTACGCAAGCGTCGCAGCAACGGCAGCTAATACTCTGACAGTTAAGATCGGAGGCATCGAAGGCAAATCTGGTGTTTGAACCGTCTCCAGAAAGGGACGTCGTGTGTCCCTGGTCCCTCGTCGGCAGGTGGTTGCCCCCAGGAGTTGCCCCATCGTCGTCCGGCAGCTGTTGACCCCTAGTTATGCATATCATCAAGGCCACCACCTCTCGCTCGCCCAAGTGCTTTCGGACATGTTTCTAAATCTGGGTTAATTATTGACTGCGGTGGGCATACGGATGTAAGATGC
>AJFK01000298.1:0-31016 GCA_000467715.1 Hysterium pulicare CBS 123377 | reverse complement strand
TTCATGGCTTCGGGACCTGCAGAGGTCCCCGAACCGAACATGGCACAGACCCTTTTCCACGTGGATGCCGTTCTCACTCACTGTTGCGCAATCTTGGCCAAATCCCTCTGGATTCCCTCCTACATATCAAACATTCCTCCAAGCGGCGGCAAGTGGTGCATTTGTTTACCCTGCGCCGCCCTTGTCGAGCTCGTCGAGGGCGTTTGCCAGAGTCAAATTCACCTCCCTATATCGATCGTAGGAGGCCTTACTCCGCATTCGCTCGAATACTGTGCCTGATGATGGGTGGCGCATCGAGTCGCCGGCAAGACCTTGCCAGATTCCCCACCTCCGCCGTTTTGTGGGGGATGTTCATCTCCAGAACTGTCCAGTGAGAGCTTGGCTCCGGCGTATACTTGTGGATCCCCTTCAAGATATTCCAGTTCTCCATCGCGATATTCAGGGGTTCGGCGCTACAGGCCTTTCTGGAAGGATTTTGCTGGTCTTCCACATATGCTGCTGGCGGACGAAGTCATCATGCACAAACGGCAGGGTTGTAGATGACCAACGGAAATAGCACTGCTCATATTACAGAGTAATATCACGACCTGCTATTACCCGTCATCCTGTTTTCTGCTGTTCGATTAACCGTTTGGTGATCAGATCACAGCCACGTCTAAGCGGCTCATCAGAGACTGCGTGAGACCAGCTAGCACGGCGACCGCGCGACCAAAAAACCTCCAGTTAGACCTGGGAATAAAGGTCTTCCGGATATCAGTGCAGTGAGGATTGACGAGAATGCGGGACACTTGCGTTCACTATACGTAGCAGGGTTCACCACTGACTCGGTACGCTGGGCAGGAAGTTAGCAGATCGAATCTGATACCCGCTATCTGAAATCTCTGAAACCCTTTCGACTTCCCAATCCATAGGTCACCACGCGGCACGACAGGGTCGTGTTTGAATAGTGAAAAGGGTTTGTTTCTCATCTTTAAACAAAATGTGCATTGTGCCACGGTCCATTCGATCGCCCTTAATACGACCTTCTAATTCTTACTGCTTATTTCTAATCGATAGTAGGCGGCACCCCACTTCGCGCCATGAAGAGGGCTAATTGTTGGTCGTTCATCGGCAGTCTGTCAAAAGATCAACATCGAGCGGACACGACTTCCACGTCCTTGAAAGCTACCGACTTTCACAAGCAGTCATCAACATCAACAATGCATAAGCATGAAGGACGATCATGTTTGGTACTGCTGCCGGGACTCAGTACATGGCGGGTCAACGATGCTGTACATCGCCAGTACTTGCTCACGACCCGACCCTGTCCTTCCCAGTTCCTCCCGGCTCAAGTGGTACTTACTTATCGTCCAGGCATTTGCCCCCGCTTTGGGCACTAAATGAAACGGTGAAAGGAGCTGGAGGAACGCATTCTGGATTTGAATCGACAGTGCGGCACAGGCCCTCTAATCCACGACACGGTTTTGTGACTTGTCTGCATCTTGATCCACTCTCTAGACAGCGGAGCAAGACCTCTTTAAGGGTTGGTTTAGAGAGGTATGGGATCTGAAACCAATAGTCAGGTCTTGCTGCAACGACTGTGCGAATCACAGATTGACCCTGGATTTTACCGCAATCGGCTAACCTTACAGGCTTTGCTGTCTAAGAGCGGACACGGCGATGGCGATCCTTTTGTCAACATTCTCCACCTCTGCATCTTACCCTACCTATTTCACTGTGAACAGTCTTGCTGACCGCATTACGAATTTTGTGCACTCAGCAGTCTTCATGTGAAGGCACTCCACGATAGCACAACGGTGATATCCTCAGTACAAGCCAATGATTGCTTCAGCGCTGCTAGAAGGGCGTGATGGATAGCTTTTAGCCGGCAACTTCATGTCGGCAACCTGACTCGGTATCGCCTGGGATTTCAACGATAGCAAAAACCGAATGCGAAGTTGGAACACTTCTGCTTCAACGATGATGCGAATCGCCACACTGGCGTCATGGTCGGGCGACGCCACGGAATTGCCAGACAATGGAGCATTTCCTCAGTTCAGCAGCGTTCACAGCATGAAGACCGTGACAAACCATGACACTCGAAGTCCCCCAAGCTGCTTCTTACTACACGCGCCCCACCTTCTCGAGATCAGGACTCCATAAGAGATGTCCCACGAGCACTGACAAGCTCCCGTTGACACATACTTGAACTGGAGAAGATGACGACTGCTAATAATGACTGTCATCTCGCTCCCCTCACACTGCTCATGGGGATCGTTTCGAACTTACGAAAGATCAGCTATCATATTCATGCTCTCCTATCGTTGAAGCTAGGATCTGCGACTGAACTCCTCCTACATACCCACGCCACGAGGGGACAAACCTCAGTTTCCAGGAAGCTTGTTTCGACACCCTACCTTCCATGGTATTGAGCTTGTTCAACCCTAAGCCTTGTATAAATTGCTTGCGCGCTGATCAGCTGTCGGTGCCTCCCTCGCCTGAAATAGCGAAAATGGGACACTCGTTACAGCTACGTCTCCTTTCTCATCAAGAAATGATAATTGATACCAACTGGACGACAAGCTTGTTCTCGTCTTCCGTCAAATTGAAGGATGACCCCGAAAAGGTATGCCGAATCGGGCCTTTCTACGAGTTCGGTCATCTCTAACGGCCCGAAACCATCAAATTGGTTGAAGACCACTTCTCTTGGTGGTATCATCGCCGAGCCGAAATGATCTCGCTGATAGCACGTATGCAGAAATGGTCGTAGTAGGCACGGTAGGTAGCGAGGGAGTAGCGGAGCAGCTCATCAGAGATACTGATCATTTCCCTATCGGATCCTATCCTATTTGATCCTAACTCCACTACCATTTTCGTCTTTTGTCTCCGCTCCGGGTTTCGAGGTACCAACAACCTGGCAGTAGCAATATTTCATTTAGAGAAACTGATACCAAGGCCTGACTCTAGGACATTTGTTATTCTCAAATAACAGGAGAAGGGAGATTCCAATTGCTCGACTGAACGCACCCGATGCTTTTCTACTTCTCTAGTAGGAAAGCCCTACGAATGACAAGCACAGCCCAAAAGAAGCTGAACCTGCAGAGGAACATGTCATGAGAACCTAGCCTACACAGCATGCGGCCGTTTCCTAACGTCAGCTACTCCGTTCCGCCACATCCTACATCAGAGTCACATCGGTGACATGAGGATACGACCAATTCCGAATTAGCTCTACTATGCATTACCTCTAGTTCTACAGCTACACTACAGAATAGTTCTTACAACGAAAACAATGCGCCCTTTCTAATACGGCGAATCAAAACTAGGACCCCGTCCGCTGTTTCTCAAGTAAATGCCAGAAGTTATCATCCCATCTCGCGAACTCCTCACCTAATAAACTCACTCAAACTCCTTAACCTTCTCATCACACCACTCAAAAAACCCTTCTGCCTGCCCCGTACCTCCCTCCTGTTTCCCCTTCAACGCTACAAGTAAATCCTCCCTGAGCGCAAAATGCCACCTCCCAAAGGGAATAACATACCTGCCACCATCTCCCTCACCAACTTCCCCACTCAATCCCGCCCATAACTCCGTACACGCACCATCCTCTGCCTTCCCCAACATCCATATAAACGGATAATACAGATACCAAGGCGTGTTCCGCCAAACATTAGTCACTAAACTGCCTGGATTCTGCGTCAAGCTCACGATACCGTGTTTCCCGTAGCGATTCGCATATTCGGAAGCAAAGAACCAGTTCCCTGCCTTACTGCTAGAGTAGTTCTCCACAGCATTCGGCTCCAGTCTATCCAACTCCTCGACTTTCACCCCTTTCGGACCAGAAAATCATGTTGGAGGGGCTTTAAGACACTGACCAAGAGCAAAGCTAGAAACCCGAAAGTTTTTCCGTGCAGAGGGGAGTCGCCACGCAACTTAGCGTGTGAATCAATCTCGGCTATCTCATCATGTATTAAAACGAGATGGTAACGTCCACTGCTATGCCCGATCCGCAGGCGCTCAAAGGACAGGTGTTCTGTTCTATGTTGGTCGTGCATCGTCGCCGGCATCACTACAGGAGCGCCCTTCCACACCCTTCCACACCCTCCCTTTGCAGTAGCATCTTCATAGCAAGTAAGTAGTCATGGACTCAGCCAGCCAGGCGCTGGCGCAAGACCTGCCTCAAGGTGTGCGTAGTATCTGTAAACCTGGACGACTCTTGAGACAGACAAAGGCCCAACGCCAGCAATATCTCACTCTGCCAGAAGAAACAGCCCTCGTCATATTCCTTTTACAACAGGCTGCCCTTGGATCTCCCGTACGAGTCAAATTCATATCTTCGCTAGTCTTTAGCCTTGCCCGCCGGCGGTCAACGGCGAATGCGATCGAGCCGCCGAAGAAGAATTGGTCTCAGGCATTTCACCGCCGCCATCCAGAAACCAAATTGAGGAGGAGCAGGGCGATGGACTGGAATTGTTATGATAATAACATATATAACAAGATCACTCAGTGGTTTGAGGTGATTGAAAGGGAATTTTATAGGCTAGACATTCTACCAGAAAATATCTATAACATGGACGAGACAGGCATCATGCTTTCTATGCTTGGCTCTGTTAAGGTCCTTATAGGTAAGGATGACCGGCGTAACTATAGAGGTGCTAGTGTTAAGGAGATACACCTGAGTAAACGGCTAAGGTAGCGCGGACAGGCGGAACACAGAGTGCGGAGAGCGCAGTTGCGGCAGAGCCTTGGAGAGAGCCCCAGTGGCGCGCATGTGAAGGCGGAGGATTGCTTGGAGTGGGTTGAAGCAGGGGCGGCGTGTTGCTGTTAATGTATAGTGATTTGAGGAGTTGCTTACGTTTGATGTCCCTCTCACTGCCCTTGTCATGATCCAAGTCGTCAGTTTCGCCATGTCGCCGGTGCACCTCCTCGGCTTACTCAGTAGCGATAGCGGACACTAATTACTAGGGTGATAAGCAGCGAACTAGCTCAGACTGTAATAGCGCAGAGAGATAGGTGAACGCTCTCTAGCCTGGATTCACTTTCCAGCCTAGGTTGAACACCCGCTACCACGTCTTTTGAACATGTGCCGGTATACTACAGCAGATATTATTTATACCCAATGCCAAAGACCATCTCAACATAAGATCGTAAAACGTCTTTTTCGGAGGTGTGAGGATTCCCCAAAGCCTGGACCACGATGTGAGAACCCCACGTATGATCCGACTCTTGGTATACACCAACCTTCCAACCGAAACGCTCCGTGCAAGTTCTGTCGAGACTCAGGTGCATCGGTTGGGGAGGAGCGTTATGAGGATGTAAGCTGTACTATATATTTTGTTTATATTTGATTGTCTAATTGTCTTATAGCATGATCTCTTTGGTTAAAAGCTAGAAGCCACATAGGAACATGGGGATATAGGATAATAGCAATTAATTACTTTGACGATCAATTGGTACTATACTATGGATTCTAGTCTCGCAAATTGTCTATATAGACTACTCAGGCATTTCCTCTAGCCTTCATATTTCTCAGTGTTAAGCATGTATTCAACGATCTCAAGAAGTCGAGGAATACCGCTAGCGCACCCGGGTGGTCAGCATATGTTTTCTCAGTAGCTAGCAAGCCGGTAGCTTTAAGTTCTTGAAGGATCTCGTGCATAGAATTGACAGTACCATGCCAACAACCCTGCATCAAATTACCCAACGGCATATTCCCAACCTCTGGAAATTGATTTTCCGCATATAGTTGTTTGACCCGGAGCATTCGCTCGTCAGATGCAAGAAGTTCTTCGTGTGGCTGTCTACCCGTTATCAGTTCGTATATCGCGCAGCCGAATGCGAAGATGTCGGTCTTTCGGCTTATTGCTGGTGAAGATTCCTTGTAACTAAACCACTCATAACAGGCTCCTGCTTCTTCTCCATCAATGCTGCAACCTTCAAAGTCGATAATCTTTAGACGCCCCTGAACGATGATCCAGTTGTTACATCCAATATCAGCATGGACTATATTGTTGTCGTGCATATGTCGCGTTCCCTCTGCAGCTTCCTGTAGCCAGCGAATTTTCGTACCCAACGGGATCTGCTCCGCTCCACTTTCTTGAATAACTGTCCGAAGGGATCGTCCGCGTTCAAGGATAAAGCCATTGCCCATTGCACCGAAACATTTCACAATATTCACATGTGATCCTAGACGTTCGAATGCTCGACGCTCAACGTCGATTCCCTTACTATGAAATTCCTTTAGAATTCTTTTCTCATCGATCGTATAGATTATTCCTGATCCGCCGACCGCAAGGAATACGAGACTTTGATAGTCTATAGGCGAGGGTGATCGGGGCTGGATGTGCTCCTTCGTCATCTCCCGGAGCATGATCTCATTTTGCTTGTGCGTGAGCGAAACGGGCGTACGTCCCCTCATGCAAGACGTAGTGGGGAAGGGCTACACTTGAGGCAGCGAGCTCGTCGACGTTTCGAGGTCTGCGGCCGTGGGGTAGGAGGAGCGCTTCGGAGGACGGTGGGATGCAGCCGAGACTAACAGAGCAGGTACATTGAGCAATAGAGGAGCCGTTTCTCTTTCGTGGGGATTGATAGCGAGAGTCGGTCGTTTTGCGGGTCGCCTTGAATTCGCCTCGTCGTCGCTGTACGTCGTTCACGTCGGTTGTGGTGGCCGTTGACCGTACTGCGCGCGCGACATTGTCGGCAGCGCGCCGTCGAAGGCCCGAGGGTGACTCGGCCCGGTGTTACTCCGGCGAGAGCGTATCATGCATTACCTCTCGTATGAAATGAGCACCACCCGCAGCCTCATGGCGATCTATGGCTCGTGAGCGATGCTGTTGAATGCTTAGACCTATATAGGGGCGCTGATGGGTTGGGACAGGAATATAAGCTTGTTGGTGGTCCCAGGGCGCACGAGGCTCATTTTCGCCAAGGTAAAGACTCTTCGCGCATTAGGCAGGGAGACGTCCATGTGAATGTAATTATCATGCAAATAGGGTCATATAGCTTCCAGATTAGTTCTAGCACAAGAACCAAAAGAGGTATTAGAAGATTCTAGGCGTATGTAGATTATTCATGGCTGCGAAGTCAAAGTACCTATAGTTTGTTCCGCTACGGCGGTTGTTCCGTTACGAGCGGATGCACGTTATGTACATAGTGTGATACTCAAGCCAATGCCCATGTAAGTGTTTTGGGGAAGCTTCGGCTAATTCAAGGGCTGCAAAACCTCAATCTATAGCGTGGGAGAATATTAAGATGCGGTAGTTATGGCAAGGGAGGATAGAATCAAGTCGAAGTCGCACCAGGTCATCTGTAGGATAGGTAAAGTTGCTTCTCAGCTTCCATACGCTAGAGAACATGCAGGTGAGAGAAAATATGTGATCTCCATCAAAAACACGCCATTGACCCATCAAATTCCCATTTTGCCCGACTCGCAGATCACATTGTCTCCATAACAGCATCTAAATCGTTGTCTCGTATGGGATTGGTGTGATGCTCTCCGGCACGTTGCCCTTTGTGCTGACCGTCCTCGACTCTCGTGGCATTACTGGCTGTCGCTTCAAATGCGTGTGAACACCATCAGACTTAGCCTTCTTCATCTTCTCGGCATTCTCCTTCACCCGCCTAAGGAAATCTTCTCGGGAGCGTGATTTCTTGACGTGCTCAGTGCGGACGTTGATGCGCTTCTCAATGTATCGGTTACCGACTTGCTTATAGCTGTGTTCCTGATGTTACTAGATTGTTCCAACGGTGGGGTTCAGTCGCTTGGTGGTTGAACATACAGGATGACGCCGACGGCGTTCTTGGTCACATTGTAGACGACGCCGGTCTTGAAAACTGTTAGAAACATATCTGATGCAAATATTGGGTGACTCGTACCTTTCCGTGGTAGACTTTGTAGGGCATACCCTTCTGAACAGCTCCTGTAAAATGTTAAGAGGTGTCCATCATCTTCAATCCAGATCTTCGTACCGTTTGCCACAACATCCACTATGTCACCGACTTTGTATTGTCGTAGATGTGTTGAAAGAGAAATCTGTTATGATATTCGTATCAATTGTGTCTAGGCATTGAGAACAAACTGGCGACTCACGTAACCCGTCTTCTTGAATCCTCTCGAGAACCTATTTAGGACAATCAGCGGCCGCAATCACTTCGAAGCATTCAGAGTTCCTTACGCATAACGCGTACCAGCCCTGAGACCGGCGGAGTGACCCATGGCGAATGTTGTTCGTGGAAATTCGTTCGATGTTCGTGAAGTTGTCGCTCTCGGTCCCAGAATCAAATGCGCAACTTCTCGATGTGCGGACGGACAAACTAATTCCCGCGCTAAGCGAGCGCACCGCAAATCCAACACCAAATCCTCAGCACCTCAAGACTTCAACCCCATCAATCGACAACCGCGACCATGGCGCCCCGAAGTTACTCGAAGACATACAGCGTCCCGCGGCGTCCTTTCGAGTCCGCTCGTCTGTACGTCTCTCAAAATTTGCTCCCTTAGGCCACTGAGCTAGAGCTTGTTCTCTGCTTATGTCTGGGACATTCTGGTTAATAGAGGTATAGGGATACTGAGCTCAAGCTCGTCGGCGAATACGGTCTCCGCAACAAGCGTGAGGTGTGGCGCGTGCAATTGACTCTGTCAAAAATCCGTCGCGCTGCCCGGTATGTGTTCATTTTCACATTGCGTTAACTCTGGCATTCGCAACTCCATGCTAGGCGTCCTAGAATATGCCGCTTATTGAGAACATAGTTCCCTTCTCACTCTCGACGAGAAAGACCCCAAGCGTCTCTTCGAAGGCAATGCCCTCATTCGACGTCTCGTTCGTGTCGGTGTGCTTGACGAATCCCGCATGAAACTCGATTACGTGCTTGCTCTTAAGATTGAGGATTTCTTGGAGCGCCGTCTCCAGACTTGCGTCTACAAGCTTGGTCTCGCCAAGTCCATCCATCATGCTCGCGTTCTCATCCGCCAGAGGCACATCCGGTCAGTACTCCTTCCTCGCGTATTCTATACGACTATGATTTAGAAAGGCATCGATGCTAATATAGTAATCCAACAGCGTCGGCAAGCAGATTGTCAACGTCCCATCCTTCGTCGTTCGACTAGACTCCCAAAAGCACATTGATTTCGCTTTGACCTCACCATTTGGTGGTGGGCGTCCAGGACGTGTCAGGAGGAAGAAGGCTAAGGCTGCCGAGAAGGGTGATGGAGATGAGGGTGGTGATGAAGACGAGGAGTAGATCATGAATATGGATTGATGATTCAGTTCGGATGATCACGGTTCTGGTCCAATGCCTTTGACGGAGTGCTGTGCATACAGTGCTGGGGTGTTCATGCATAAGGTTTCAAATGGTTTGGCGAAAGTGGATATGTGACTACCAAATCCAAAAATGAAGGAATACTTCCACGGATGCAAAGCTTACTTGTACTGATTCAGACCTTATGTAGCTCGAAGTGATGCGATATCGATGTACCACCCTGCGATATGTTCATGAGGTAATATGCTCGACGTTACCCAGACCAATTCCAATATAGAAATATATGCCCATGCCAATCATTGCTGAAACAGAAATGTTAAACGTTAGAATGCCCAAAAGTCCATTCCTCCAATCTACCAGAGCTGGGTAGTTCCCACTGCTGGTGACACTAAGTACCTCTGACATCCATTTACAGCATCTAATACCCATAATAACTATGATCAGACCAGAGCCTCGTAACTCCACCACCTGGCCTCGCATCCCCACTTCTATCATTCTCCCTCTCCTTCATAACACTCCTCCCTTCCTGCATAATCCACAACCCACTACTCGTCCCTAGCCTCGTAGCCCCCGCCTCAAGCATCTTCACCGCATCTTCCAGAGTCCGGATGCCTCCGCTCGCTTTCACTTGCATCTTCGTTATGCGCACAGGAGTCCCTCCCCCTGACGGCTGCTTCGTAGCCAAATACTCAGCCGCTGCAACCATCAACTTCACATCGGTGAGCGTGGCGCCCCGTCCATTGAATCCCGTGCTTGTTTTTATGAAGTTGAAGTTTGCGGCGGCTGCTAGAGTGGAAGCTGCAAGGATCTGGGAGGGCGAGAGTTGGGAGGTTTCGAAGATGAGCTTCAGGACCGTGGGTGCTGGGCAGAGGGAGCGTATAGATGCGAGTTCTGTGTAGATCTCTTCGTAGTTTGGAAGGTGCTGAATTGAGTATTCTGAGCCGGAAGCAGGACGCGAGTCAGAACGTGAAGAGCCATCCGAGGAGGTGGGAAGAGAATATGGTCCCTCAGTCGGAGGGCTGGGGTTGTTAGATCGCGGCTTAGTGTTCGCAGCCGTATTAGAGGCCGTTATACTTTCGGTCGTCCTTGTTGTGGAGTTGCTGGGCACTGTTCTATGACTTCCGCTTCCAACTGTTCCGGTTCGTGAAGGCGGCGCGCTACTCGAACTTGGCTTCGCGGACGTGAGGATGGTGTGGTTGAGGACTATGTCGAGTTCGCTTGCACCAGCTTCCACGGCTGCTTGGGCTTCTTCAAGTTTCGAGTAGGTGTCTTGTGTTCCCTCGTGGAAACCTACAACGCAGGCTACGACGACTGAAGAACCTCTGAGATTGGAAACGCAGCGCGCAACGTGTGGGAGGCGGACGCAGACGCTCTGGGTGGAGAGAAGACATTGTTAGCCTCTATCTTGCGTAATGGAGAAGTGATTGGCCAGGACTTTGCGAAAATGGGATTTGAAGATGCATTCCAGGAAGATCAACACCGTTTTGCGCGATTGGCAGTGTTCATCCCAAGACTCTTTGAAACATGAATACAATGAACCACTTCATACCTTGAATCCCTGGTTTCTAGCCTCACCACAGAGCGCATCAATCTGGCTAGCCGTCGCATCCAATTTCAACAGTGTATGATCAATCGTCTGCGCGAAGTCCTTACTTCCCACCCTCGGCGCTCTTCTTTTCCAAACGTCTTTCTCAACACCATCTTTCCCCAGGATATGCTCCTGCATCTCCGCGATCTGCGCTGCCCATTCGGCGTTGGTGTAGCGGTCTGTCATTGGCGATTGAGAGGTTGCGTCAGAAGATGATCTTCCGTCAATGGCGGTTTGCGATTGGGTTTGAGTGGGGGTGGAATGAGCTTGGACCGTGCTGGACTCCTTCGAAGTGGAGGCCATGGCCATGGCTGCTTGGAAAGATCACTTTCTTGTTTTACATCAACTTGGAACTGTATGTGGTAGTAACATGTTAGGTTTCGCAGAAGCTCATCAACTTGCAAATGACTTTATTTGTTTGGAGGGGCTGTCGTTAAATGTTTTCACTTTAAATGATCAGCGTGCGGCAGCAACTAATATGCAATTGGCTATGGGGAAAGCTATTGATTGGTACAAGTACATGATGCAGCTTCAGGTGATGCGGACGTTTTCAACGAACCTGTCTTCTAGAATCAGTAAAAGGAGATAGAGTTTGGGAGCGGGCGAGTTGTTATAATCCGAAGGTGTGCTGAGCCTGGTTAGTTTTGGCCGTAGTCTACTGTTTTGAGGTTATAGCAACAAATCAAGTGGAGAGAATGTAAGGTATTCTGCTTGTTCGATTTTACAAAAGGACCGCGCTTGCACATGAGGCATCCTCGATTGCAAACCGGTCCTCACTCTAGGACAAATGCTGTGCCTAGAAGCTCTGGAAATGCTATCTCGCCTCCCACATGCAGATACATGAAAAGCCAGCGTACCGACCGAGAGACAAACATGAAACAAGGAAAGGTTTGGTCTAGGTGATCAACGCTAGAATATCCGGAACTCCCGTTTTGAATTTTTAGATTCATTCGAACCGGAGGAAGATCCCTCTTCTATCCTGCATGTCGATTCGATCGCGACCCATGAGATTTGTATACCACTACTTCATCTGTTCAGAACACATCATCGTCATAAGAAACATCTATGCCTCCGTTATTATCCATCCCCCAAATCTTCTACTTTCTCCGGAATGAGCAGCCTTCGGTCAAACGTGCTTTGCCTCCAGTTGGCTGGCACCTGGTAATCATCAATGACTGAAGCCATTACAAGTGAAATAATGCTTACAGCACTTGAGAGCAGCCTTGGCACACCACGACTGTGTTCGCGTGTGAGAAGACGGTGGTGATCGTGAAGCAACCGGGGCACTTGACATCCATGAAGAATGAGCGAGGCGCTGGGACGAGAGTCTTGAGCTTGTGTTTGCGGGCCTCACTGGTGAGAATTGTTAGTCTCGAGCAGCAATGGGCGGGAGTTGGAGGACGTACGCCTGAGGCGTGGGGTTGAGGAGATCAACGGCGAGAACCTGCAAGACGAAGCAAGTCAGCTGAAATTCATCTCAAAGTGATTGAAATAGTTGCAATGCGGAATAAGGTTTGCTCTGTTCATCACAAAAGTCGTCGTAGCTGCGGGCATGGTGTGTCGTGTGTGCGTGCATGAAGATTTCGCCTCTGGAGAGGTTCGGGGCTCAATAGGAAAGCACTCACCATCGTAATTGATTATTTAGAGTCTTTGATGAGCTGCTTTCGATTGTGACTTCTTGTCGGCTGATGGGCGAAAGGTAACAGCGAACGTAGTTGGCTTTAAGACGGGGTCGAGGGGATCTCGAAGTCGTGGCGTCGAAGGGCAAAGTCCTGTGTGGGAGAATTCGGTTAATTTCTCTTTGCTTAACCCAATTAGGCCATGCCAAGAACCTGCGATGCTCCCAGTCACCTGAAGAATATTTTTCAACCATTAAGCCTCTTTAAATCGGACGCTAAAATGTTGCTTTGGCTTGAGTCATACTTGTGACTTCTTAACATGTCAGAGAATTGCGATCACTCGGTGGAAACGAGTGCATATTATGTATTACCATCTTCTTAATGGCAGGGAGTGCAATACCTTTCGATCGATGGAGCAGCTATCTTCGAAAGACAAAGCATGTCTCCACCAGGCTTAACAAAACAACAACAATCATCTTTTTCAAATGGACGATCAGATCTCCATTTCATTTCAACTTTGCTCATTCGAAGTTTCAATTCTCACATGTTCTAGAGCAAATCCTTCTTTGTAACTTCATGTCGACCAGATTTTCTTTGAAAATATCCATGGAAGTGTCTCAACTTCAAAGGCTAGTTACATCGGTCCCCATGCTCACCCCTTGTGAGTCAACAAAATCTGAAAACAGGCATTTTAGGAATCGTCCGAAGAGATCTTGAATTCCATCGCGAATGGCCAGTAATGTGTAAAATCCAACAATGTGCAAGAAGATCGAAAAGAAAGATCCGTACCGCCCCTCATATCCATTTACAAATGATCCAAGAACCTTTAGAATGTAACTTATTCCAAAAGCTAACATGGAAGGATAGAAACAATAAAAGTGAGAATAGAATACGTGCTAGAATCGTAAACCTCAGAACTCCGGTCTCGTACATAAATCTTTGGAAAAAGGGGTATTGATCCACCCGTGACATAGGAGAGAAGGTCGATTCATGGCGAAAGAGGAGTGTAGTGGTGCGGAGGGGTACGAAGGGAATGAAATGAAGACATTGGCAATCTATAGGGATTTACATTATCGTACAACCCTTGCTCTTGTCTTTGGAAGTCTTGACTGAGAGTGCAACGCGGGCAGCTTCGGTGAAGGCTTCGTTTACTCCTCGATTCTTCATTGCGGAGCATTCTGGGACAAAGTAAGCAAGGCAATCTCATTGTATGTCCTACTTCTCGAAGAAAAAGGATCAGTCCTTACCTAGATATCGCAACGCTTTGATCCTCTCAGCGACTTTCAGACCCTCGTCATAGTTGATCATCGACTTCTCCGGTTGGGTGTTTTCATCGTCATCCGCTTCCTCTCGTTTTCTCAGATCGCATTTCAGAGCGACGAGCACTAATTTGACGCCCGGGCAATTCTCAGCAATCTCGCCCACCCACTTCGTTTCAACGTTTTCCAAGGAGTCCGGAGAGTCAACCTAAACATTCATATGTTAATAGAATTTCAAGTTCTAGAATAGCAGTAACGTACGCTAAAACATAGCATTATGGCGTGTGTATCATCGTAGGAGAGGGAGCGCAGGCGGTCGAATTCTTCCTGACCGGCTGTATCCCAGAGGCTGAGTTCGACGTGTACATTGTCGATAAAGATATCTGGACGCTGTCAGGGATCCTTTCGCGGATACATATGATATGGCAACGAACCGTGAACATAATTTTCTATGGACATATTGTTAGCTATAAGCGTTTAAATGATTGTGGAATGTTTTCGGACTTGCTTACCGAATACTGTAGGTTCACTGTGGAGGAGCGCAAAGTGTTAATTGAAATCGTCCTAGGAACTACTGCTGGCGCATACTCACTACACAGTTGGAAAGTATCTGGATACAAAGGTTAGTTGGAGTCTGACTAGGAATCAGGCTACAATCATAGAGACATACCCTCGGGTGAAGACGTTCAAGAGTGAAGTCTTGCCGCATGCGCCATCGCCACTGCGATTGTCAGTCCCAATTCCATTACAACTACGACCATTCCGCTGTCACAATGATTCCAGCGCATTTAAAGACGTACAGCAGTACAAGTTTCCGCTGCACGGACTTCGTTCCACCACAGAGCGGCATTGTGGGCTAAGTTTACGAGGTCCGGTGTTTCGTATCGGGCGGAAGGATCAGAGATAGCGATGAGGGTGCCGGTATTTGTCTATAGGGTGTGGTAGTGGGAGGGAGGCGACAATGGTATAATGAGGGGAGGTAGTGACAGAGGGAAGGTAAGAATCGTGGTGAGGATGCGGTGGGCGTTGAGAGCGCGCGGAGCGGAGGTGAGAGTTGATTTCATGGGACCAGCTGTTAAACCTAAGTTAGGCTTCGCCTCTCCACCATTTCCGGCTTTAAAAAGCCGTACACAACGTGGCGCAGCCTACTTGCCGACTGAAGCATCAAACAGCGCTTTGCTTACTGTCAGGACGTGTACACGACTAACGACGTGTCTGAATTCGGGCTTCAAGGTGTTGCACACTGGTCGTGTGGTGAGAAGTCTATGCGCAATACTCTAATTTTTCTACAATTTGTTCCAGGAATCATACAGAGACCTGGCAGGGCTGGCAAGCGGTTAGACCAATCATGGAATTGATCTACTATTCAATAAGGCAAGTCGAAATTATCCTTGCTATTTCAATTGGCCCCATCAATTAATGGACCTGATCACGAAGGCAAATTCACATTGTGATATACTAAACCGCGGTTGCCACCCTCTCCAGCAGTATCTTCCTTGAAAACTTGCAGCGTACTTAGAATTAGAACAACATACAGAACGGATGGGAGTAACGTGTACTCTTAGTCGCCAGAAGCCTCGTTCTCTTGTCCTATACTTTCGTGGTCGAGGCAGATCATCCATAGGAGGGTTTTGCAAATACTCTATCGCTAGCTTAAATTGACTGAGGATCAATCTGGTTCTGCCTTGATTTATACCGGGCGGTAGCCAACGTGACGACTCTGCTACATGTTGTCCGTGAGTGCAAAGAGATGGATGGATTAAGGCTATGCTTTATGATGGGCGTCATTATTCGTTGAACTGTGGACTTCCATAGATGTACATACCTAGATAGATCTTATTCCAGAAACCAGTTCCGACTGCCCTCGGGGATAGCAACTTGCTTTAAAGCCTTGTTGCGAGTCTGAATTGGCTTTATGGGCTGGCAGAAACTGGTCCAAGGGTCCTCCAGCTGAAAGTGAGAGCCGCACGGACCACTAAAACTTACCGTATTTGGCGGATCGCGGGGAGTTCCATATTCACCACCGGCAGGCAGCGAGCACCCGTGAACTGCAACTTTATCTCCCTCATCGCATTGCACCTCCCCGAAGCCTTCTTTCAATCTCCTACTTAGCTTCTTTTTGCACATTCTCATCCTCATTTCCATTACCCCGCCTCTGAGCTACCATCTGTAGCTCTTGACACCCTGCGCCCCACTCCGCAACCATGTCTGACGACGATGATTTCATGCAAGATTCTGATCAAGAAGAGTAAATTCTGTCTATCCATAGTTAGATCCTTGTTGGAGCTAACAAACTCTAGGTATGACTTCGAATACGAAGATGACGACGAGGAGCAGGGCGGGGACGTCGACATCGAAAACAAATATTACAATGCGAAGCAGTTGAAGGGCGATGACCCGGAGGCGGCCATAGATGAATTCCTTGGAGTTCCCGCTTTAGAGGAGGAGAAAGGCGATTGGTACGCTGCATCGAAGACCGGCCCGGACTGGTCTGCTTTGGCTCACACACTGTAGGGGATTCAAAGGGCTCAAGCAAGCTATCAAGCTGGAGTTCAAGCTCCAGCGTTACGAGAAAGTCCGTAAAGTTCTGTACAATCGGACTCAGAAGGGAAGCTCACATCAACATAGGCCGTAGAACATTACCAGGAGCTTCTCACTTAC
The DNA here is from genome assembly GCA_000467715.1 of Hysterium pulicare CBS 123377. NCBI lineage: Eukaryota > Fungi > Ascomycota > Dothideomycetes > Hysteriales > Hysteriaceae > Hysterium > Hysterium pulicare. The sequence continues at coordinate 14,655 of AJFK01000298.1, read as the reverse complement.
GTCAAGTCGGCTGTTACCCGTAACTATTCCGAAAAGTCAATCAATAACATGCTCGACTTCATAGAAAAGGCCGCAGAGGATGAAGAAGCCCACCGCTGTATGGAGAAGTTCTATGCTCTTACACTTGAGTCATTCCAGAGCACCAATAATGAGAGATTATGGCTCAAAACGAATATCAAGCTTGCGAAGCTTTGGCTGGAACGCAAAGAATATCGCCAATTGACAGACAAAGTTCGCGAGTTACACAGGACCTGCCAGAAGGAGGATGGGACAGATGATCCAAGCAAAGGGACATACTCTCTTGAAATCTACTCGTTGGAAATTCTCATGTATGCTGAGACAAGGAACAACAAGCGGTTGAAGGTCAGTGGAGTTGATTCACGTTCGCTTCGAGTGCGTACTGATCGTTGCGAAATCGCATAGGCTCTCTACCAACGAGCACTCAAGGTCCGTTCCGCCGTTCCACATCCCAAAATCATGGGTATCATTCGTGAGTGCGGCGGGAAGATGCACATGAGCGAAGGTAAGCCGGAGCGTTTCCGACCATAGAGACGGCTACTAATTGTTACAGAGAACTGGAAGGAGGCACAAAGTGACTTTTTCGAAAGTTTCCGAAACTACGATGAGGCAGGCTCGCTTCAGCGCATCCAAGTGCTTAAGTATCTTGTCTTAACGACAATGCTTATGGGCTCGGATATAAATCCATTCGACTCGCAGGAGACCAAGCCCTACAAGAATGACCCCCGCATTTCAGCCATGACCGATCTCGTCGACGCATATCAGAGAGACGACATCCATGACTATGAAAAGATCTTACAGAACAACAAGGATCTCCTTGCCGATCCCTTCATCGCTGAAAATATCGACGAAGTAACTCGAAACATGCGTACAAAGGCGGTCATCAAGCTCGTTGCGCCCTACACACGGTTCACACTGGCGTTCATCTCGAAGCAGCTGAAGATTTCGCTCCCCGAGGTACAAGAGATTGTGAGCTTCTTGATCGTTGACAAGAGGTTACGTGGTAAGATTAACCAGCAGAATGGAACGGTGGAGATCGAGAGTAGCACAGACATGGATCGGGTACAGGCGATGAAGGAATGGAGTACAGCGATTGGATCTCTGTGGGCCACCGTCCTCAACGATGGGGAAGGCTTCAAGTCGGACGAGAGTGGACCACAATTCTCACCCAATGCTCAGGGGGAGCACGGAGGACTTGGGGGAACACAGAGGTCTTCTTGGAACATCAATGGGCTCGGCTCCAAAGTTGGGAGGCCAAAGGGTAAGGGTTTTCCGGGAAGACTGCCGGGCGCTGGGAACAAAGGATGACTTGCAGAAGTCGCCTGCAAGCCCGCCGAAGGATAACCAATGGACGGGTACTGGGAATGAGACTACGGGCCACCGCAGTTCCACGATACCGTCATGGAGGCTTATTCGACCTGAAGAATTGAAACATGCGGTTAGATTTCCCAGATAGAGGGTAAGATTGCTCCCGCCTGGTGGTACTGGGTAAGAGTTTCCTTTTTACTTGCACATATTCCACAGAGACGGCGTCTCAGCCAGCGTTCGGGGCGGAGTTGTTCGGGTGCAGTAAGTGCGCCGTCCTCAGCGAAATGTGTATGTAACATGGCCTCGTTTTCTGGGTTACAACCAGCCAAGGGAACCGATTGCGTGGAGAGTTAGGACGCCCGCAGCCCACATTCTTGATCCCACTTGAACCCACCTGCAAAGAGTGATTCTGATCACGACGCTGCCACTGGCCTGGTGCGCCTTTGCGGTGCCCGGGGAAGCGGCAGCGCTCTGCTAATGTGCGTGACTGTCTTATTATACGGAGTGGGAGCTGGGCGAATATAGACTTCAGCAGCACATTGTTGTTGGTGATGTTCCCCGCGCGGGCCAATGCGTGCCGGCGCTGGGGACATCCCACACACCGCGCAGGCTGCTTTCTGGCGCGGGACGGACAGTTCCTTTTGCTGGTCTCTCTAGGGCGCCGCAAGGCCGCAGGCGAATCATGCGGCGTCTGCAAGCCCAGAGTGACAGGAAACAGCAGACGTGAAGCCGGGCCTGCCAATTTGCTGGCCTGCTTGTGTCGAGCGATGTGAGAGCTCACTTTTCGGCGCCGTCGATGCCACTGAGGGCTCCCAGATGCCGCCGCCCGCCTCAGCATGCCTCCACCGCGCCCCATGCCGCTGTGGTCCTGCTCTCCGCCGCCTGTAGGCGTAGTCTGTGGATCCAGCGCAACTCCAGCAATTGAGGTTATCGCCCGTGTCGCTGTGCGAGGTTTTGTATGAACCCATACCATAGCCCATAGCAGCCCACACCCCCCGCCGCAACGAATCCTATCCGCTGTCGGCCTGGCATTGCGCGTTCTGCTTCTAAAGCCCTCGCCCATGCTCGTGATGGCTTTCTTTTGCTAGAGGGCCCCAGGGCGCTGATTGTACTCGCCCTTGAGCACCATTCCCTCCCTCTTGTGCACCGTCACGCTCATCACCCTCCCTCCGGTTTCACCTGAAGCACCCCCATCGCTCGATGTGCATGAGGCGCCCTTAGCATTGACCGAGATCGATTGAATGGTTCTTCAAAGCCCTTGGTGCAACAGAGGCTCGCCGTTTCAACCCGCCTAGATGAATGTGTTGCAAAGCGCTTTGGTACCTGGCAGCATATTCAATAACGCTACCTGGCCCCGTAGATCTCTCTGCTTGTTTCTCTGATATATTGGCGTGCCCCTGGTAGAGGTGTGGGTATCACAGCAACGACACCACCAGCTCTGCACCCAAGACCGCGGATCTCAACGCATACTAAAGCCGACCACCACTGCCTTCTCGTTGATGTATGCTCGTGGGTGAGCTAGAAGTCACTGCGCTGCCGAGTCTGCTGTGGAATCCCCCAGCTTGCCATTGCCCACTGGCGGGACGCCCTCGATTGCTACGAGATTGATGAAGCTTCACCCAACACACCGCGAGGGAGTCCAGGCCGTCGAATTGCTGCGCTGCCAGTCCAAGAGACAAGATGAGTCGACCCTCGGTGATGACCAACGGCTTCCACCCGTATCCAACGCAGCCGTACGCGGACATTGTCCATTCGACGTTGTCGTACAGGACTGGTCAACCACTGCCAATCCGCCCGCCGGGTCTTGCCGCATCCTTTAACCACCACCACCACCTCGACCAACGCCCCTCACCAGGAAGGATGTCGGGCCCCGCGTACATACCCTCAGACGAGGAGATCGCCCATCTGCAGAAGCTGTCGAGCGAGTATGAGCCAGAGGCCACGGTGAGTTTGCAATGCCACTCCGCCTGCGCGAACGCGCCCTGTTGATTGACTGCTGTTGCCAGGGACCGCTGGTCGGCGAGCGAGTCTCCAGCAGCGCCATAACCACAGAATACGCCAACGCCGACCCCGTCTTCAGAGTCAAAACCGCCGTGAGTCTTGCCGCCGTGACGATGCGCAATCAATTGTCGAGCTGACACTGGACCAAGGCCCTTCCTTCGAGGTACTCCCATTATCGAACGTGCAGAGGCGATGGAAACTGCGGTTGGCGAGGTACATACACAAACAGGACTGCAATGTGGCTATCGGGCTGACGTGTGTGCTTCCAGCTATCGCCTTCACCTACTTTGAGGCGTTGTTGCGCATCGGGAATCCGCACAAGTTTCTCGAAGAGGAGACTAGGCTGAGATCTTTGAACAACCTCCTCAATTCGCCCGTCGTCGGCTTCCAAGAGGATCTCTTCGAGGATTTCGTGGATGAGTGTCTTCAGCTTCTGCAGAAGACCGGTGCTTCGGTTCCTGACGTAGACGGCAACGCGGCGGCCAATCTACTCACGAGTTTCAACGATGAGAGTGTGTCCATGGCAATCATTACATACTTCAAAGTAAGTGGAATTTATAGTCTCTAAGTCTCTTACACGACCCGCAACTCCTACTTCATCCAACCATGAGAGACTAACACGCTTTGCCAGCTTTTGGCAAGTGCATGGATCCGTACGCACCCAGATGACTTTGCGCCATTCATCCTAGGTCAGGATGTAAAGTCTTATTGTTCCTCAAACATTGAGCCCTCCAGGTGCGAGATTGATAATATAGGTATCAATGCCTTGGCCGAGGTTCTTATCAAGCCTGCCGGTTTGGCCATCGAAGTCTTCTATCTGGACAGATCTCCAGGCGAAGAAATCAACTCTTACCGTTTCGATCCAACTGACTCCAATGGCCTTACCCTGCATAACCCACCAACTTTGAGGCTACTATATCGACCGTAAGCAGCCACATCATCCTAAACTTATCCTAGTAGATACTGATAAACCGTCCAGTGGGCACTATGATATTCTCTACAAGATAGAGGATGTGCAACACCCAGTCGTTCCTCAAGCGCCACTCCATGTCGCCCTTGCAGGTTATGAGGACGAATTTGTTCCGATCAGCCGCGGAATGTCTGACGTCCTGACTTTGATTCCCGGCATGTATCCGACAGGCCTAGGCCAGAACTGGCCTTCAATGTCATATGAATACAGCCCGGCTCCCATTCCACAACCTCAGATGGCTCCGGTGCCTACATATGCCCCAGCACCTGTTCCGAGTTCTCATCAGGAATATGTCAGCCCGGTGCATTCGAACCACAGTCGCCAAAGCGTCCAACTAGAATCTCCTGTCGGCATTTCCGCAAATCACCAACCACCACCACTGTCGATCGAACGTGGTGGTCCATTCAGACCGTCAATGTATGAGCTTGAGCCGGGCTTCCACTCTGGCCAAGTTCATTCTCTCCCATTCCAAACGTCCATCTTTCGAAAGTAAGTCCGCTATCCTCTCTGCGATGAGGATTTCGCTAACACCTACGAATAGTTCCCATTATAATACGGCGCACTTCCTGAATCCAGACTTCCAGCCGGAAGAATGGTCGCCGGACTCAGAATACATGACGAGTAATCGATCGAGACACAAGTCCACTTCACAATAATAAGTGATTTCTATCACACCAAATTGCTGTGTTATGGCTTTCCTGGGAGGTTTCCTGCGCCATTTTAGCGAACACTAGCGCGGCGTTCACCGAGCTCTTGTCTTAATTTGCTTATGCTCAATGCATAACATATTGCAACGGCCTACGAACCTAACGACATCTGACGAATCCCTTCATAATCACACCTCGGAACATTTGACCTATTCATCATTTGGTGTTCATGGGGCCCTTGAGCTATCACCTTCACCTTTGAATTACTCGGCAGCAACTTTTTTACTTTTAGCAGAGCATCAACCTCTCACTATACTATTTTGGAGCGTTTCATTCTGTTGACTGGGAGGGACAGTTCTAAAATTACTTCACACCAGACTGCAAAAGAAACCAACCCCGCGAGGACCACAACAGACACGACCGTCATGATTACCAAAGACTATCTTGCCTCAGGGTGCTCGACGTGACTTAGAGTTGATCATCTTTATTTTGGCTTTGTCTCCCATTACCCACCCATCATCTTTACCACTTCACATGAAATCCCCGGTTTAATAAATCTTTGTTTTCTAAAGCCCCAAACTATTTGGTAACAGCAGCAGTTCTGTACGAGGTTCTACTTCACTCAGGTTCTTCGAGACTGTATTCACAGCTTTCTTTTTCTAAATCCCACTTCTTTTAGCTAAATCCCCTGCTTTCAGTCTTTCTTTTTCCCTAATGAGAGCTGGTCACGATTGGAACAGTTCATTAAGATACCTTTTGTCAGGTTTCTTGGCGTTGCTTTCAGGCGCGCAACTTGTGGTCCGGGATTACAGATTTTCATTAGAGCTTGGGATTTTCGGCATGGAAGGATGATACGGAAGCAAGTGGGGAATCGGAGAACCCATGGACTCTCCCCCGGACTGGCCGACTTGGCTCGACACGGGACATTGCGATCAGGGCGTTAATGGCAACAACCGCGATGCAGGACGCGAACAATTCTCCGGAATCGTAAACTTGCTCTCAACTCGGAGCATTTACCAATCTCAAATATTTCGTCCCTTACGAGTCAATGTCCTTGATCGACAAGCAGACCAGGGTGGCCAACGGGGAGCGAAAGTAGATCCTAGACTGTTTGCAGAAAATAAGAATGAGAGAACAAACTTTGTCTCCACCCCCTCTTCCCCTCTTCCCTTGCGTCTGACAAGCGTTGTTAAAAGCAGCCGGGAAAAAGGCCGAAGTCACACAGGGTGGTCCCTTATTAATGCGTCGAACTGCTAAGGTCGATCTGGACCTTTGGGAGGTTTCATGCATGCAGTTCTTTTACCTAATCTTTGAATTCCAAGACAAGAGGGGCGGCCGAAGTCAAGCGGTTCGTCTTCATCGCACGACAGGATAAGGAGGAAGACGTCCTCGGGCCAATCCCAGGCAGTATGACCTCTTATTCTGAACTATGAGATATACTTGCCTTACGTCTAATCTAGAATTCATAGCTACAGCATACGCATCTTATATCCCCTCATACTCAAAGCAGCTCATTCCCCACAAACCCACTCAAATCTCTCTCCGCCAAACTCCCCATCCTCTCTCTACTGTTCCACCTCCGAAACGATTCCCCATGCGTCACATTGCTCCCAGTTCCATTAAATCCAGTATAAGTTCCCAAACTCGGCGGTATATCCTCGATCTTCGTCCCCCAAGAACTCTCATTCCTACCCAAAGTAAGCACCAACTCCTTCCCCTCCGTAAAGAAACTATGATCAATCCAGTTTTTCGTGTACGGCTCGCCATCGAGCGTCGCGCTCTGGATATAGATGTTATTGTATGTAGGATCATAGTTGATATTGCGGATGACGGCCGTCTTGCCCGTGAGAGGCGACTTGATGGATACGGATTCGAAGTAGGGAGGCGTGATCAAGTAGACGTCTTGCCCTGGGTTGGGGAAAAGTCCCATCATCGAGAAAGCGACGAAGGAGCCCATGGCTCCGCTGTCGTCGTTACCTGGCAGGCCCGCATGCGTGGGCGAGAAGAATCTAGGGATGTAGAAGTGGCTACGGACGGCTGAGAGAGCGGGTCGACCGGCATAGTGGTATTGGAAGACTGTCAAAAAGGCGGGTTCGTTGCCGATGTAAGTGATGTTTTGGTCGTGGAGGTAGTTGAGGCGACGGACGAATGCCGCGGGTCCTCCGAGGGTGGTGATGAGAGTTGCTTGGTCGTGCGGGACGAAGAAGTCGTATTCCCAGATTGAGGATTCGAAGGTCTCGCCGGCGGTGTTTTGGAGGGAACAGATGCTGTTGGGGTTTGTGTCGATGTTGGAGCATTTCAGTGGGTCTTGGAAACCCCATGTACCGTTGAGGTATTTGGGTTGGAAGAACCCGACGAAGCCGGTGCTGGTACCGTTTTTAAGGGAGGTTTGATCGGCTTTCCATAGGTTCTGCCAGTTCTCGCTCCTTCCTTTATACTTTTCAACGTCGTTGTCTTTGCCCAACCCAGCTGCAATTTGTGATACGCAGAAGTCGTTATAGCTATATTCCAAGGTTCGGGAAATACTTCGTGTCATTGTTCCGAAACCCTTGTAATCAAAGTCTTGAACGGGAATATATCCTAGAGCTTTCCAACTATCAAGGCCTCCACGACCCTCATTGGACCAGTCGTACGGTTCCACTTCAGCATCTTTAACGACTGCGGCGTAACCAGTGTCCCAATCAATACCATCAGAAAGCCCTTTGACGTAGGCATCGGCAAGAACGTTATCAGCGTTGGATCCTCCTTGAGTATAGCCCTGTGACTCTGATAAGTATGGTTGCTAAAAGAAAAAGCTAGCATTTCTTGCACTCACTTTGCAGAGTGACATCCTGCAATCCGGAAGCCACCCTACGTGAGCATATGTGTCAATGAGAGATCGAACCATCTCGCTCACGCTATTAGGATCGAGAATTGTAAGGAATGGCATCTGATTTATTGGTCAATTAGGTCAACTCTGGCTGTCGCTTCCAAAATTTCCAATGACGAGAGAATACAAATGGGTTTGGCCCCGCTGGGATCACAAACGGAGCCTTGGGTCGCTTACCTGTGATCTGAACAAATCCCATATACTGCGATCTTGTCAGAACTAATTATGTGAGGCGAACGGATTACGCACCAATAAAAGGAGTCAAAATAAGGCTCGTCGCTGTCCCACAGTGGGTTCTCGTTCGTATAATTCTGCGGATTAACCATCGTCCTGTATATCCCGGAAAAGAAATTAGTAATGAAAGTTGGGTCCACCCCAGTAGTGGACACGGTAATCGGGCTCAATTTCTCGCTCCATGCTTCTACTGCCACCTGCTGAGTATCGTCGAAGTCAAAGTCGGGGATTTCAGACTCTGCACTAGCGCAAGCTTGATCGCTGCTTATGAGACTAACAGCCACTCTGGCAAGAACACCATTGTCTCCTGTAGACTTGAAGCGGATAAATCCACCACCAGGTAGAGGATAGCCATTGATGCCACGAGAAATCTTGAGATCTTTCACATCAGCACTGGCACGGCTATTGACGAAAATACCATTATCCCGAATATCGGCTCCTTTGAAGTCTGCACAAAAATATGCGGTGTAGTTCCCAGATCCAAACGAAGGAAGAAATCTAGCACTTCCAGTCATCCTTCCCGAATCTTGGTCCACGGAGATGCTGGCGTTATCTTGGCGACTGTCTTGCAAATCCGAGAGATCTAGAAGTATGAGTGGACTTTGTGACGAGTTTCCAGTGCTTGGGAACTTGAAACGAAACAATGAAGTATGCTGAGCCGTAGTCATATCAACAGAGATACCGTTAACGAGCGTTATAGCAAAATAGCCCGGAGTCGCCTTGATAGAGTCGTTGCGATATCGAATTTTCCTAGATTTCTTGGGAAAGGCGCATTGGTCGATATCGTCACCCGGGCAAGATGCGTAAGGGAAAAGCGGGAAGTTTCCGAGCGAGGGAGATCCTCCTGTGCCACTGTCATGCATGCTGGAGAATCCAGTCACATTGGCGCCCTCCGTCGTAAAGCCGCCTTGATTGCTTTCTGCGTCTACGTCTGCAACTGCTTTGGCCATGCCTCGAAAATGTTAGCACTGGCTAGAAACCAGTCTCGTTCTTGTAGTACCGTAGGGAAGAGTAGCACCGGGGAAGACATTGCCTGTATGGTATCAGCATCGGTTTTGCATGTATCCGGAGCATCATACCTCCGTTGGCGCTGCCAATTAACGGATCCACATATTGAAGATTATTAGTCGTGCCATTCTGCGCCGATGCAAGGAGAGAAAGAAAGAGTAATAGAAATAAGAGGCGCTGGCATAGTGAAGCCATCGTACCCTTTCAATGCAAAAGTGAATGAGTAACGCGAAAGAAAGCGGGAGACGCGCAGTCTAATTAAGTAGTTGCAAGAAAAGAAGATGAGCTGCAGGTACCCGTGCAAAGGTACGCCTCCTCCTCAGTGGATAAGAAGATAAGACTTATGATTGCGGGGAAGGTGGTACCATTCTGTGTTATTGAAAGCAAGGTGTCTGCATTAGAAAGCACCGGGTTGAATCCCTACAGCCTGCTGTCAATTTAATTTATTGGATCATGACCCTGCAGAGTCTGTGCCCCGGAAAATGGTGACTGGGTCGCCGGGTTAGGGCCTCCCCAGCTCATCTGTTAATGACTGCTGATCATCATCTGGCATCCCAAATCGAGGTTGTAGCACATCTGTGCTGCAGGTGTAAAGTATGAAGTGCAACCAGGGCGACGTGGTGGGAGACGCATGATCTCTCAGATGACTTGGGGTAACATATAGAGCATAAACTGCCACCAAGCCAAAAAACCCACCTTCTAGTGGAGTCCAACTAGTAGATTTGTTGTCGACGTGGAAGAAGACGCCTTGCACAGCAGGTACCTGTACCGCTTTAAGGGCCAGAACGTTCTCTCCGCGAGGTTTAATGGTAGGTGTGTCGGCATCTAATCGGACGGCACCGTTGTCGATAGTCCTTGAACTAGCTATAGCTATTACGCAAACCTAAAGAAGAATTGATAACTGGTGGTTGTTGTATGGTGGGAGTTGTCAGTTGTTCCATGTCAAGAAACTATCGTTGTGTTTTGCGTTAAGGGGACGCGGAAGCGCTCGGCAGAATTCAAACACCCGACAAGACTGAGTTGACTAATCACATCAATTAAATGACCCTGGAGAAGAGCCGTGAGCGACTTAAAGCTTAACGTCTCCACTTACTTTTAATCTTAGCTTTCACGACAGAGAACATCTCACGACCTCTGTTATGATCAAACACTGGTACAACTTATTCTTCCCAAGCCCAGTTCCGAAAAGGGATGGTGCGGTACGGTTTGGGATACTTGGCGCTGCCAATATTGCGTACGTTCATCAGTAGCAGAAAGACAGCTTTGAACGTATCCCAGAGGATTCAGTATGATACTAAGTACTCTCAGTCCCATGGCTCTCATAATTCCCGCGAAAACTCATCCCGAAGTCATTGTTGCAGCTGTCGCAGCCCGTGATCCGAAAAAAGCCGAAGCTTATGCTAAGAAACATGATATACCCATCGTCCACAAGACTTATGAAGGTAAGCATATATCTCATTTTCTCGAATTTATCTTCAAAGTCCTTTATCTAAACGACAAACCCCTCATCTCGATAAACACGAAACGCTCACATGACAAGACCTTATCGCCGACCCTTCCCTTGACGCAATCTACAATCCGCTACCTAATGGTCTCCATTACGAATGGACTATCAAAGCACTCCAGGCCGGGAAACATGTGCTCCTCGAAAAACCCTCCGTTTCCAATGCCACCGAAGCCAAATCGCTCTTCCGCCATCCGCTCCTCAGCCAACCCAATGCTCCGGTTCTGCTTGAAGCATTCCATTACCGCTTCCATCCTGCCTGGCAGACCTTCTTGACGCTCTTCAAACCTGAAGAGATCGAGGAAGCGCATGCACAGAATTGGCTCCCGGCAGGCTATTTCCCGGTTACAGACATCAGGTTTAACTACTCCCTGGCCGGTGGTACCATGATGGATTTTGGGACGTATGCTTTGAGCAGTCTTCGCCAAGTGTTTGATGCTGAAGCCACGGAAATTGAATGTGCATCATATCGTCATATGCCAGAAGGCGCTGATCAAAAATGTGATCATGCCATCTGGGCAACTTACAAATTCCCCGGCGGACGCGTTGGGAAGATTGAAGCGGATCTGGCGGCGAGAGGGGGGTATTGGTTCCCTTGGCTGACGAAGAGTTTGCCGCGTGTTGCCCTTCCGAGGTTGACTTTGACTTTGAAGCCGAAGGATGAAGGAGAAGAGAATGGCTTGAAGCGGACGATTAGGCGGAAATTGATCTTTTATACGTATATGGGACCGCAGATCTATCATCGTATCGACATTATTGACACTACCGAGTTGAGAAAGCCGAAGGATGATAAAGTGGTAAAGTCGACCACAGAGACGAGATACTTGAAGGCGTATCAGTGGCCTGAGAAAGGCGAAGGGAAGGTTGGTGAGGAGTGGTGGTCTACGTATAGGCACCAGCTGGAAGAATTTGTGAATCGCATCAAGGGCAGACCCGGCTCGGGAGTTTGGGTGGATGGCGAAGATTCGATTAAGCAGATGGAGATGATTGATAAGACGTACTTGAAGGCTGGATTGCCACTGAGGCCAACGTATACGGCCCTGCGTCCTGAGAGCTAGGGAATTGAATGAAGGAGATCTAATCGTCGGGACCCGTTGGCTGAGTTCCTTTCTGGCAATATCCCCCCCTTGAATCGTCTGATAATTATAGGATGGGGGTTTTCTTGAGGTCATCAGGAATTTTAGGTCTTTAAAATATGATGTTCTTATGGAACAAGAGAGAACGTAGCCCCGGCCGTCGACCGTGCGGGCAAATGATTTCCCTAGTTGGCACAATGGGTTCCGAAGACTTAGGTCTGTATGTCTTGCAGTACCGATGGCCTTCCCTCGAGTCCCTATGCAGATAGAATTATCATCTCGTGCTTCATATCCGAAGCCCAGCAATGAACACTTGGGACTTAGCTCAGGCCGTCTACCTAAGTCTCATGAGGCGTGAATTATATATTCTAAGTTATCGATGGGGAAGGCGGGCTAATCAACGAGCTTGCCACCAGCAACTTCTATAACGATTTCGCAACTGCCACTTATTGGATGACCTGTAAGTAAAAGTTAATCCACGTCTACTGGAATCTAAGGGCCTTGACGAACTAAACTGATTCAGACTCATTGAAACAATGCTTTGTAAGAAAACATGACTCTCGTGATGTTGAACTTCTAGGTTTTTCATTCCATTTTGATGATTTCGTCTGACTTGAGTAATCGAAGATTAATTCAGTATTATTAGATGCGTCCCCTAAGTATACGACTACTTGCGTAGCTTCTACATATATCGACATCATCTTCTGAGGTGGTAACTCCGCTCCTTTGCCGTTATCTTAATCAAAACATACTCCGGATAGCGAAGCCAACATGTTAGCCTGCATGAAGTTCGGTTAGTTGCTTCTTCTGAGGCGTAAAGAACATTTACTCTGTAGGAAATGTTGGTCACCCTTCCCCTTCTTGTTGCCTAATCGTTGTGGCGTCTTTCGTGTGGCGTTTTTTGACGCCTATCGATTGGCCAGGATTGAGACATCTTGCATTAGTCTGGCTGCTTAGAAACAAGAAGACGTGTCCTGCAGAGCCACCACAGCGTCAAAGGCTTGTATCTGTTAGCGAGCCCCTGCATAAATTGATAGCCGTAGTGACGCCCTCAGCACTCAGAATGCCTCGCCCGCGAAAACTGATTTATCAGCCGAAGGGTGTGATTAATGATGGCGATTGCCTCTTTGCCTTATTTCAAGATGTTGCTGAAATTAAAGGAACGGCGTTTTTCCTAGCTTTCAAGTGCATCGTATCATACCTTCGCTCCTATCTTCCAGGTATACTCGCCTCGAATATCCAGAAATATGACTGATATCCCTTTCTCCTTCCAGCTTGCTCGAGGTGTGGAGGCGCCACTTTGTGCAGCACGTTATCTCACCGATCTTGGCGTCCTCCACAAGGTTGATCGAGGCAACGGTGTTATATCCGGCTTTGTTCCTTACCATTGGTGTACTCGATATTGTCCAGGCTGGACACCATTTTCTTCCAGCCAGATCGCACTTCTCATTTTCCAATTCATCATTCCCGTCGTGATCTTCAGTGCGAATATTCCGCGCACATGGCACCTCGATCTTCCAGATCCATTCTTTCGGTCGACTGGTTCTTTGGTGACTAACATCCCGAGAATGGTGATCTCGTTTGTTGCGGCTGGTGTAGTCTCTTCGTTGGACATGATCTTCTGGATTGCGTGTATCATGAGTATGGCGGGTCCTGCGTTATTCAGCGGTGTAATGGAGGCCTTTCTCGATGCTTCTGTGGTCTCGCAATTGCGCAAGACGGCACCAGGAAGTACAAACCCTCAACTCGCAACAGAAACCCGTGCTGAATTCTTGGTCGCGCTTCTTTGTGGCAACTTCGACATGCCAGATGCAAGAACTCAAACGCGGATCTATAGAGCCTTGATGCCCCAACAATGGAGCCAAAACGTCCAAGCATTCAAAAGTCGTCTCAATTCAATTATGAATTCGCAAGCATCGTTTGGATCTTGGGTTGGAACACCCGCCATCTTCTTCCTCGGCGGCTTCACCTACAACGCTCTAGACGTCAACTTGGAATCCGCACTCGGTGCCGACTGGGTCCCATTTGCAATATTTTGGATGGCTTTGCTGCTCGTTGCCGTTGTGTCTGCTACGTTACTCGCAGGCACGAACCCATCATCCGTTTCTGTGCTCATCGCAAGCAACCAAGCTGCCACGGCCGGGCCACCGTCATGGTGGGTGTTTCTGAAGAGCTATTACGAGGATGAGCTGCACCCCGTGTCAATATGGTCACGCGGCCACACCAAGCGCAAATGGATCGAAGCTGCCTGCCGCAATTGCACCGCAACATCTCCATTTCTAACAGATTCGCTTGCCATTAGCAAGGGCAAATGGTTCTTGATTACGCTGATTAGCCTGGTCTTGTTGCTCTTCCCAACCGTCATGGCGTATAGCTGGGCTTATTATATCACTTACAATCGTATGGGCTGCAGGACTTTGACGTACGCCATTTACTTTTGTCTCCAGACTTACCTCACGTTCATAGCACTATACCTTTCATCGACAGGACAGTCTTGGTTCGATATTGTTTCGCAGAAACCTTGGTCGAGCCAGAGTGGTCAACCACAACCTGGAGTCCCTTACCCACCTAGGCGATCAGCATGGCACCGTACCTTATCTACTATAACCTGGACCATCTTCGGCATTCTTATACCGGTTGTCGCCGTCATCGCGAGCTTCGTCGTCATTCTTCCGGGCTCCATCTTCCAGATTTTTGGCATGTACAATAGTTGCCTGTGCCAGACGGCGGTGTCGACATGGTTTCTGCCCGCAAGAAGTGCTAGGAAGTTGACGTGGGTAGGAAATAAATTCCATCCCGTCGCTGTGGCGAGGCTGGAGAGCCTGACCACGGCCATGACAGTGTCGACCACCGTAGTAGTGGGGCTTGTGGTGTACGTTGCTTGGTGGTATAATAGGGTCTTGAGAGCGGCTGTGGGGCGTCTGATTGCAGAATTGTGAGTTGCCACTATCGTGGGAATAAACAGCAGCGGAAGACAAGATTTAGGGTACACGGATCAAGGGAGAAGGAGGAGAAGGAGA
>AJFK01000297.1:0-21873 GCA_000467715.1 Hysterium pulicare CBS 123377 | reverse complement strand
GGAGGAGGAGGAGGAGAAGCTATCGGGTTTTGAAGAAGACTACAATCAAGAATTGACAGGATGTGGAACTAAGAAGAGCGAGTATTGATTATGAATTAATCTACAGCGGTTGCCTTACGTGCTGCCTTGACTGGCTCTGATATGTAAGGGTAAGGCTGAAAGTTGAGCGGATAATGTAAAGTCTCAATTGCCGCAAATGGACACAGGATGCAGGAAGGCTGACAAGACCATCATTGTAGTGCCGCGTTCTGTAAGGTAGTTAGAATGCTTTCAATGTCATTTAATAGGCATAATATACCCTGAGAACGTAAGGGATATCGTCTTAAATCGTTCTTCGGAGAATCAATATATTCCCTGGGTCATAGTGTCATATGTGCTTCTTCTTACGAACCTAATATTTTCGTTGTCATATTATTGCGGTTACAATAGTTCGGAACGTCTGAACTTATCAATAAGGAACTGGACGGCGAAAAGAAAGGTGATACATACATATCAACCTGACTAGCGACATCATCCGTAGGTCAACCTCCCAAATAAGGAATGTCTCTTCTTCTTCGGAATATTTCCAAATACTTCATCCACTGCAACATCGACAACTGCTATTTCAAGGTGGATAGGCCTTGTCCTCATCTTGTGGTCCTCCATGATGTAAAGCACACAAGGGAAATCAAAACGAACTTCAACGTAAAACCTCATGGGAACCGAAGATCTTGTTTGCTGGAGACATAATTTGAAGGAGAACGTGGTAATGAGATATGCTTCTCGGCCTTGATTTTTGATATTTGTTCTAGCCTTGGGGAACACCATGAGCATAAGGGCGGACAGGAAACTCACATCTCCCGTACCAATGAATCAAGTATACATGGCTAGCCTTAGCACTCTGGATTCGGTCTTAGTAGCATGCTCTAACCGCCCATGACTGGCCTTCGTATCGTTTCCCGTTGTTTTCAGTGTGGAAAAGAAAGGCACGAATGGTGGAGTGCGGATACGGGTCGGCTAAGCTATGCTGAATCGAGCGTGTTGCGGACGGAACCGGACCGAATTGAGTTTACCGTGCGGGCTTCTCGCCGGTTCCCGAGAGAACGGTAGATCTTTGGGGATCTTTTGAAATTGATGCAGGAACGATTTCTATGCATAAGAATCCTCCGGGGAATGTGATAATACATACTCTCACGCTTCCCTCTGAGATCGAAAATGTCTACCCGCAAGCCAGTTGTCTTGCACATCGGAGACAATATAAAATTCAATCCGGATGTATACAAAAGGTTCTGCTCTGAATTCACCATCATCCAGCCCTCGCCTAAGGAACGGCAGCGTTCTGCATTCATGCAGGCGTTGAAAGACAAGAAATGGGGTGACTTTGATGCCATCTTCCGACCATTTTGGATATCTGGGGGTGAAATGGGGAGATGGGATAGCGAATTGGTTCCCTTGCTTCCGCAATCCGTCAAGATCTTCGCAAGTGCTGGAGCTGGATATGATTGGGCGGATATACCTACTCTGTCAAAATACGGTATGAAGTACAGAACGGAACATCGTGTTGCAAAACAAAGCCTGACAAAATGATCCTAACGGTTCTGCAGGTATCATATATTGTAATGGCGCTAGAGCATCTTCGGAAGCCGTCGCGGACATGGCTATTTTTCACATTCTCTCCGTCTTCCGCAACTTGACATGGTCTCATCTTGCTGCCAGATCAGGCGATGTAGAGCAGTTCAAGGATGCTCACGCACATCAACAAGATACTGCGTATAATCCGCGAGGCCGAAACCTAGGCATCATTGGGCTCGGTAATATTGGGTACACGATTGCCCAAAAGGCTTGGCTCGGATTCGGCATGAACGTGTACTACTATGATATAGTTCAAAAAAGCAAGGAGCAGGAAGAAGCTGTGAAAGCGACCTATGTTGACAATATGAACGACTTACTTGGCGGGTCCGACTGCGTTGTGCTGGCGACACCGTTCTTCGGCGAGAAGTTGATCAATGCCGAAAGACTCTCGAAATTCAAAAAAGGTTCTCGATTTGTCAACATTGCTCGGGGTGCTCTTGTGGATGAAGATGCCCTGGTAGAGGCCCTGAATTCGGGGCATTTATTTGCGGCAGGGCTAGATGTGCACGAGAACGAACCACATGTGCACCCGGAGTTCTGCAAAATGAGAAACGTCACCCTGACCTGCCATAATGCAGGTGGAGCGTGGGATACAGCTAGCGGGTTTGAAAGCCTTGCGATGGAGAATATTGAGAATTTTTTGTTGAAGGGCCAAGCACTGACTCCTGTAAACCAGCATTTGATAGGAAAGACTTAGCGTCGAATGAAACACACTAAGGTAATAAATGGCTTACGTAAGATTTACGACAACCGTCTCTCCTCCACCTTCTCCGCATCTTCAGAAGCAAAAGTGGGATGCTTAGGTACTCTCTGTTCCCTCCCAGACTTGCCAACTACTAGCGGCCGTTTCCCGTGTCAAATCGGCATTTGCTCACCACGCTGAGATCAACGGCGAGGATGCCGATCTTTTCTTGTTTCCCATAGTCTTATCTGCACCAGAAAAATCTCCGTCTTCTTACCTCTTACTGTCAGGCACGTTCAAGCACTGGAAGCCTAAATGCTATCGGCTCTTAGGTACAAGGAATATTCCTTTTCCGCCGTAAAACTTTCAATGACGGCAACGACTCCATGCCAGAATGCGGGTCTGGTAGCTTCAGACCCTGAGGCGACCCCATGTAAGAGGCGGGATAACGGTTGATAGGCCAAACAAAACGTCACTCAGATAAGAATTTGGATTATGTAGTTTGCCGATTGTTACGTTTCACCTTCCTTTGCCGCCTTTCAAGTATTTCACGATAGGATATCCGTCAACTAGCAGTCCCCATCCATCTTCTTTACATGTTTCCATCGCGAGAAATTCTGGTATCCACTTATAGTTGAACATGGCAAACACAGTTCTTTCGCAAGGTTAGACTCCGCGCGAGCTACACGTAGGGGCTTCCGTTGACAGTCTAGGTGCTGGATATGGCATAATCATCGGATTTGGAGCAGCATTTGCTCTGGGAATGTGGTGTTAGAACCCCTGGATTTTTCCCGTTCTCCCGCGATATTCTGACTGCACGCAGGGCTTGCTGTACTGCTCGCAAAGTTCCAAAATGAAGTCCAGGGATCTGAAATGTTCATGACGGCAAAACGCTCCATTCATACCGGACTCGTAGCATCCGCTGTAGTGTCTTCCTGGACGATCGCAGCCACATTACTCACATCCACTAGCTGGGCTTATTTGTACGGCGTCTCTGGCGCCTATTACTACGGCGCGGGCGCGACAGTTCAGATATTTGTCTTCGCCGTTGCAGCCATCGAACTTAAGAGAAGAGCCCCTGGAGCGCATACGTTTCTTGAGGTCGCGAGGATCAGATATGGAAAACTTGGACACATCATTTTCATCATATACTCGACAATCTACGCCATCATTAATTGTGTAAACATCTTGGTTGGGGGATCCGCTGTGTTCACCGCTCTGACGGGGATGAACGTTGTTGCAGGTGTCTGGCTACTTCCAGTCGGGGTGGTTGTCTACACTCTAACTGGCGGAATCAAGGCCACAATATTGACCGATTACTCGCATACTAGTAAGTATGAAAACCAAAGAAGTCTGGATTCAGCAGGGAAACTCTTCCTATGCGAGCTGCATTGGGCAATCAGTTTAGAATCATGAAAACTAACATTACGCAGTAATTATCTATGCCATGGTTCTCGCGGGGCTTTTCATTACATACACTCGCAGCGATGTTCTCGGAAGCCCAGACAAGGTGTACGATCTCCTCCGCGAAGCCGCCAAAGTTAGTCCTGTATCGGGCAATGCTGGTGGTGAGTACGTTACGATGCGTTCCCAAGGAGGTGTCCTTCTTGGTGTAGTCTTTTGGTGCGCCGTCTTTGGTACCACCATCGACGTTCAGCTGTTTCAAAAAGCTATCACTGCTGATCCGGCCAGCACGCTTCCTGGATACATGATCGGAGGCCTTTCGTGGTTCTCCATACCATTCTGCCTTGCGACGACTTTCGGGCTTGCGGCGAGAGCTTTGCAAGGCTCCCCAGTCATGCATACGCTTTCGGAGTTGGATGTTTCGAGAGGTTTGGCTTTACCGTATGCAGCCCAGGCTTTGATGGGAACCGGGGGATCGGTGTTTGTGCTGATTATGACTTTCATGGCTTGTACCTCTGGGTTCTCTGCTGACATTGTATGACGCTGATGTTTGTTTTATTAAGCGAAATGCTAATGATTGTCAGGTCTCTGTTGCTGCAGTATACACTTATGATATTTATGGCGCCTACATAAATCCTACGACCTCCGGCGGCAAACTGCTCCGCATGTCCCACATTGCCGTCATAGTCTGGTCCGTTTGCATGGCCGTAATCGCGACCGGAATTACTCGTACAACCATCGGCGTTAATTACCTCGTAACTTGCATGGGCGTCTTCACCAGCTGTGCTGTATTCCCTTTCTATAGCACCGTTCTCTGGAAACGGCAGAACAAGGTGGCTGTTGTAGTGGCACCCGTTCTCGGCAGTATCACTGGGATTGCTTGTTGGCTGGGGAGTGCGCATGCTCTTGCAGGCAAAGTCACGATTGCCACGACGAGTGAGACTATACCACTTGTTATTGGAAATGGAGTCTCCCTCCTCAGCGGCGCTCTGTACTCCATTATATGCACATTTCTCTTCGGCGCCGATCAGTTCGACTGGGCTCGTTTGAAAACAGATATTGCGGTTGTCGATGATAGTGATATCAAAGGTCTGACAGCGGAGCAATTGGCCGAGCAGGATCGAGTCGAGCATTTGACGCCAGAAGCAGAGAGGGCGTTAAAGAGAGGCAAGATGCATGCGATTCTTATCGCGTGTATTCTTTGCGCTATTTTCGTGATTATCTGGGTGCGTAACCTCCTTATATCCCATCAAACACTTTTAGGATCTGTCACTGTTGACACTATCACTAGCCAATGCCGATGTATGGAACGAACTACGTCTTCTCAAAGCGCTTTTTCCGCTTTTGGGTCGCTATCACTTTCTTTTGGGCTTGGGGTGCTGCTCTTGTGATCACGGTTATGCCACTTGTTGAAGGGAGGAAAACGATTGCACTTTTCATCCGATTCGCTTTGGGAAAGAAGCCTACGAAGATAGTGCAGGGGATGGATAACGCCAGTGAAGGAGAACAGGGAGTGTTGCAAGGCAGCGAGAAGGGGCTGAATATGGAGGCTAAACATGAGCAGTGAGTGCTCACTTTGATCTATTCGAAGAGCTTGACCCCAATAGGCAGGCTCGCTAAAAGGGTTGGTTACTTTCCCCATCTACTTTGCACATTACAAGGCCACTAAACCAAGTGGTCTATGTTTGCTTTCTTACCCACGTAGAAGAACTGAGAATACAGTCATGAGGTTATATTCTCGGTAGTATCCTACCAGTACAGATTGAAGCTTCCCTAATATCAGCTCACTTGAAGATGTCCATCGGGAAAGCATCCGCAATGGCCTGATACCCAGCAACATTTGGATGTAATCCATCTCCCGAATTATACTTTGTGTCCAAAGTACTCGCAGTATCCGAGCCTGCCAGAATCTTCGCAAAATCCACGGTCGCATCAAAAGTGCCACTGGTCAAAATCCAATTATTAACCTTCTGTCTCGCCTTCTCCCTTTCCGTTCCCGCATAACTGTTCCCACCGAATGGCGTAATGGTGGCCGCAAAGACTTTCATCCCCTGTTTTTTGGCGTCGCTGGCGATTTGCGTAAAGGCTTTGATGAGGTTATCTGCGATACCTTGTTGGGTGCTAGCTGAATTGGCTCCACCCCCGATGTCATTGACGCCTTCAAAGATCATTACATACTTGACGCCGGGTTGTTGAATGGCATCTCGGGTGTAGCGCGAGAGGAGAGTGGGGCCGAGACCCCCTGTTAGAACGGTGTTGCCTCCCGCGGCTTGGTTGCCGATGCCAACGTTGGTGACAGAGCTTGTTTGCATGCGATTAAGGACGAGATCGGGCCATCTACATATGGGAGGTAAGTCTGGAGATTCTCAATCTGGAAAGAAGTTTATATACCGGTTGTTCTTATCATCGTCACTTCCGCGACCATCAGTGATGCTGTCTCCGAGAATGATCAGACCGTTAGTGTCGGCTGGAACAGATGCCTGAACAGCACTGACAAAGTACCTATTCACGAAGAATCAGCTCTTCGCCTCTGGAGTGGAAACGAAGTTACCGTACCAGTGCTTAGTACTTGACCCGCTCATACTTGTAGCATTAACATGATTTCCAGATTGCATCCAACTTGAAGTCCTACTCCCCGGATGTCCCGTAATGCTACTTCCAGACTGTCCCGCCTGCGAATACAAACTGACAGTGATCATTTGCTGTGCCTTGATAGGAAAAGCAATCTCATCAGACACCACCACCTGGCCCTTTGTCACCGTGACGGAATCTTTCCCACCAAAAGTTATCCCAACGAGCGGTGAAGCTTCAATCCCGCTCCCGCCTGCTGCCCCGCCTGCTGGAAGTCCGACGCTGGCGGCGGTGATGGGAAGGTCGCTGCCACCAAAGGTGTTGGAGATGGCGATTTTGATTTTATCGGCGCCGACGGTCATGCGGAGGGTTTGGCGGAGGGTTGCATCCTTGAACACGCCTCCTGATACCTGCGCAACCTCTCGTTAATTCTGGATTGAGAGCGCAATAACTGTGGTGAGGGAAACCGTACGAATTGTGATGGAGGCATGTTGCTCTGCTCTACGAGCTGTGGCATCGAGGTCCAAGCATCTATCCAATGGGTCCCTGCAGTTTGGCGCTTTGCCACTGACTCTATGTCTATCGCGCGAGCATTGATGCTAGAGGAGAGGAGCACGACTGCCGCGAGCGCGGCAGTAAGGAGCTTGGATTGACTTCCAAACATGATGTAGATGCACTCTAACCAATCGAAAGCACGATTACAAGTGGAGAGGAGCTGGTCGAGCGATGAAGAAAAAACGAAAAGGCCATCTTTAACGTATCCACATCCAAATATCCATAATTTGGAAACCCCAGAGCCGCATCCCGAACCGCAATTTGCGCAGTGGGTGGGACAATTTATGTAGAGAAGTACGGACGCATTCGCGCCAATCTAAGGCCAAGCCTCGGGACGTTCCCTGGCATCGTGGTTTGGGAGATATTAATTAGCCGGGGTATATGATCGTCATATGCCCGGAATAGATGCCTGACAAATGGCTTCCGGGAAATGAGACATTAGCCGGAAAGGCTCATCTAAAAATCCCCCATTGTCGCCTTCGATAGGAATGTCACATGACGAAGGTTGTCTAAAAGTGAGAGTTGTGAGAGTTGAGGATGAGATTCTGGTGTTGAGTCTGGAAGAGGCCTAGCATGCCTCGCCAATCTCTCGATCTCGATCTCGATCCCGATCTAGGGGCTGAGATGTGGGTCTGTGCATTAGGGCCCTAGCCATTCCTTTATTGTCATGACGCACTTCTCTGAACGTCGAGCCATCCAAGAAGCCATGTCAAACCCAAATTTAACGTCGCAGTCATGGCATACTGCTCGAAATACTTCACCCTCCTTAAGGCAGCCTGAAATTCCCCTTCTATCATTTCCGTGTGCCCTTCGTCAGACCCATTGCTACCGACAATAAACATGGCGGCGACTAACGGGAAGAACAGTCCGCCGAGGAAGAAGGTTTTGGTAGTTGGAGCTGGAGCTGCAGGTACATTCCAGATTTAACTAGTAGAATAAGAATGGTGCTAACTGGAGTACGATAGGAATGTCATGCGCCCATCATCTCGCAGAACATCCAGATAAATTCGAGGTAACCCTGATAGATTCCGTAGACTATTGTGGAGGACAAGCATTTTCTATACCGATCGACAAGGAGAGGCATGGAGCTGGATGGCTGAACCAGGGTGTTCAAGGTGGGAGTTATATCTTCCATCATACTATGACCATGTTTGCAAGACAGGGGCATCATGCGGATCCCGTAAAGCTACAGGTAAGTGCCAGTACCTTGGATGTATTCAGACCTCGAGCAAGACTAAATCTGTCACGTTAGGTATCATTTGGCAAAGATGACCTTTTCTGGACAAACGTCTTCCCTACAGAGCTGCTCGCGAAGCATCAGAAAGAGATCAAGAGATTCAAGAGAATGCTCACAATCATCCGATGGTTTGAGCTTTTCTTTGCCCTCATACCGATCAAGTATCTGATGAAGATTTTCTTCTTCTCGGATGAGTTCGCCAATACAATCGTGTTGCCTATGGTGGCGTTATTCCTCGGGACAGGCAACTACACCCCCGAAGTACCGAGCATTATTCTAGAACGACTATGCACGAGTCCTACGTATGGCATGTGGTACCCAGCGGATCAGCACAGTGTTGCCAGCAACCTTCCACCCATGGTCGTATTTCCAAACTTCAGTGTATTCTACGAGAATTGGAGAAAAGATCTAGTCTCAAAAGGTGTAAATGTTCGTTTATCCACCGAACTCACTCGTGTAATGAAGAGAGATAAGAGTGGCGTCGTTGTGAGACTTATTAAACGTACGCCGGTTCCTGACAGCCATAATCCGGACAGTACATGGGCGAATCCTCAGAACGGTGCAGATACAGAAGCTAAAGAATTCGAAGAGCATTACGACGAACTAGTTCTATGTGTACTGTAAGTCCCACCCACAAGTTTCGTATCTTCATATCAAAACCCCTCCTTACCAAGGCATCCAGCGCCGACGTCGCCAAACGCATTCTCGAACCGACCTCCAGCTTCCGCGAAAAGCGCGTCCTCGGCTCCGCAAAATTCGCCGACGACATCACAGTCACGCACTGGGACGCAGAATACATGAGAAACAACTACGAAAACTTCTACAACGACTCTCAAGCCGTCACCGCTCTCTCCGGCACAGACCAAAGCTCGCGCACCAAGTTCGGCCAGGAATCATTCAAGCCAATGTACATGATCAAAACGTACCCTGCGGACCGCACAAAGCTAGAAATGTGCTTCGACTGCACAAACTACCAGTCGCAGTTCCCACCAGAGGTGGAGTTCGATAAGCATGTTTTCCAAACGATTTTCTTGAATAAGAAGCGCGATGGGCATTTGTGGTCGATTGACGAAATCGATCCCGACAAGATCATCAGGAAGGATTGGTGGCACCAGCTCTGCCATTCTTTCACGCATTACCTGTTCGTGGTGCCGTGGATGTGGTTGTTGCAGGGGCGGAGGCATACGAGGTTTGCGGCTGCTTGGACGCTTGTTAATGCGCATGAGACGGCTGTCATCAGTGGGATTGCGGCGGCTGTGGACCTCGGGGCTAGGTATCCGGAGGATTTGGAGAGGGATCGGTTTGCGCTGTTGAGCTTCAGATTGTATTATCTTTTGACGTATGGGAAGTGGTATCGAAGGAAGGCGGCGAAGGAGGGCCAGGGGAAGCATTGGGCGAGTGGGGTTTATGGGAGTGTGTATCAAGGCCCGGGAGTTGTGGGAGAGGAACGATTGACTTGGAAGGAGGAGAATGGGATTCAGGATTAAGTAGGATCACTATGATCGGAGCGTTTATACGGCCCTACGCATGCTCCTATCATGTTCTGCCGCAGCATCCATATCGTTCTAGCACAAAGGCCTCCCAAGGTCTTTTCGTCTCGCCTTTTATGCAGCATCGCTTCTGTCGTACCAACATTCCTGAAACCATTTTCACAAATATATCAGCTCTCTCCCCCCAACGGCTTAGAGTCGCTGCAAGAAAAAGATTCAATAATGTATACGCTGTATAGCAGTGTGAGTACTCAAGCCTTATCCACTCCATTTCTTTAGCGTTTGTCCTTACGGGCTCGGGAAAGTACATTTCGTAATTCCCCCTTGAACTACTGACGTAGGTTTCACCGGTAAGTGGGACATCACAATCTTTCCGGGAAAGCTGATACGTCATATGAATCGGCGGTGAAGCAGCAGGGGCAAAGCGGCACCTTTTCGTCGTAAGGATTCGGATGGAGGAGGGTTTAGATGATGTCACTTCGCATCCGTAGCCTACAACGTTGTTACAGCTCTTGGAGCCTAGAAACCGCGAGCTCAAATCTCATCTCTTCGGAATGCCCGTTAACTAGGATCTGAAATCGCAACAATGAGTATAGCCAATATGCGTAGAGGGGAATAGGCGGACATTCTCCGGGATTCTAAATGAGAAGACTTATCAATCAGCTTGAATTAAGATGCGGCCGGGGTTTAACGAGATAGACAATCGCACGGAAAGAAAAGAACTTGGCCGTTAGATCGAGGACGGGAAGATACAAAGTATGAGCGTGTGAAAGACGCCCAACCAAATGTGGCCGTGTTGGAACTTTGCTAGAGATTTTGAACAGTGCATTACTGCCTACTTCATCTAGGCGGATGGTAGGAAGAATACATTTGCTTTAGAAAGCCTTTGTCGGTGCTATTGTAGTGCTATAGACAACGAATACTTGTTCGCCTCAGCATTTGTATTATACTTTGAAATGAGAATAAAAGCATATAAGAGATAATTTGAAGTTTGGAAAAAGAAGTGCATATACATCAAATAAGAATAAGTGCAACGAAATGTATTAAGTATTAACAGGTTGTTGGTAGGCAAGACCATTCATTCAACACGATGACAATTGGTAGAGAAGACTCAGAGAAGAGAGCGGGAGGAACAACGGCTGGAGGCGGACATCAAGTAAAACGGATCCGGCATGTACCTACTTTTTTCAACCAAAATGATGCTTCGAGTCCACAAAGTGAGACGAGACAGATTTCATTAGAACTCTGGACTTGGTCCGCCGAGGAAAGCGTACAAAGGTTGTCGACTTTGTCTGCCAAAATGGTCGACGACGGACCCCCTAGCACGCTCGCTCAACAACTTTACGGATGTACAACATCTTGACAGGCTGTATGATTGGTGCGAGGTTGTTGCACAATCCAGCCAAAAGGCTTAAGAATGATTTGTGCAGCCCTTTTCCGGCATCGTTGATGTTAAAGTCAAGGCCGTTTTAGTAGAATTCAGGAGAGAAGTTGTCAAGAGTAAGTCTTGCTCTGCTGGAGCGGGGTCTATTGTTGACGGGAAGACGTCGTTCATTGTGCGGTCAGGAAGGTGCTGAAAGTAGAAAGTGGAACTTTTAGTTATTTCCCCCTCCACCCCTCCTCCCCTCCTTTATTCTGTCACATTCGGGAGCGCCGAGAATCCGACTCCGCAATACAAGCTCATTTGTGAAATTTTACATGTTCGCTACAAACATAGCGCCTCCCAACATATATAAAGCAGTCTGAAGGTCCACGAAATCATAACTTTGACACTCCCCTCCATCGCCAGCTTCTCTTACTTTGGACATCCACTCTACGGCTTACAGCTTTACCTCTTATTTCCATTACAAGCTCTATTTACCGTGCGCATCCAATCTATCGTTCACAGTTTTGGCTTTCATCTTCGTTGCCACTTATTCGCTTCAGTCATTCAATTCATCGCTCACAGCTCCAACACATACCTCTCCCACCAGCTCTTCTCGCCCCGGGATCCCAGTCTACAGCTCACAACTTTGGCAATCACCCTCTTCGCCAGTTCTTTTCACTCCAATCTTTCAATTCAGCGTCCGTAGGTATGTTTGGGACAGCTTGCTGTTGGGAGACTGTCACTAACCTACCAAAAATATCCGCTTCTGCCGGCACATCATCAGCAACAATACAGCCCAATGTCCGAAGCAGTGCAACCAGTAGCTTTCAAGATCTTGCACGCGAACTTGAACGGAAGCAGACGCTATTAAAGGCACATACTGTCTGGCCAGGACCAAACACAAATGGGATGTTATCCTACTACAAGAGCCTTGCCTACATACCCCCATGCTTTCCTCCACCGGATACAAACTTATTTGGTGCTACCCGGCCCCCGACTCCGAAGATTCGAAGTCACTGTGCGTGTATGTCTCGCAAGCCATCCCCATTAAGACATATCGCGCAATTCCTATAAACTGCAACTTCTCTGACCTGGTTACAGAGCACAAACGACATATTAATACTGTTAGGTTCAAATTCCTTAATACAACCTTCCTCTACGTCACGAATCTTTACAATTAGCACGCGAGACTACCAGTCAACTGCCTAACCTCCGTTCTCCAGAATCAAGGAGTGCATGTTATCGCGGGGGATTTCAACCTCCATCACAGTGCCTGGGGAGCCAGGCCCGTGAGAAAGAATAATAGAAAAGCCGTCAAACTGTACAACGCTTTCAGCCACACCTTAGATCTTCTTAATGTCGCCGGCATCAGCACGTTTCGCCGTAAATATGGTTCTACCATTCGACACTCTACCATTGACCTCACCTGGATCAGTAAGGACCTTTACGACTCTGTTGCTTCATACAAGATCTTAGACAATATTATGCAAGCACATAATAACCATACACCTATTGAAATTATCTTAATGCTAGGCATGGATACACAATGCGCGACCAGGCGGGCGTGGAAGCTTGTCGACAAGGAGGTGTTTTCAGGACATGTCCAGCGTTTGCTCCAAAAGATTGGCTTTCCAACCCTCAAGAATAAAGCCGAAACCAACATTTGGGCAACGGAGTTGGTAAATCAACTATCATCCAGTATTGCTACCGACGTCCCTGACCTCCAGCCACGGCCCCCGAAAGCTCGATTCAGCATTGTGATACCTGCATTCAGGCAGTTGAAGACTGCCGTGAACAAAGCTTGTAAAGAGTTCAATGATACTCTTGGCGAAGCGGTGAAAGAATGTTTGATGTTCGAGTTTGGTGATGATGATCCCGAGCTCAAAGCCACGATTTTCGGGCCTACCATGTGCAAACAGGCTGACTGGACCAAACTCCAGGAGAGACTAAACAAGCTGCAGAAAACGGAGTTCCGGAAAGTCTGGAGGGCTTCTTTCTTCACTCTAGATTTAGCCATTTACGCATTGTCGAAATGGTCCACAAAACGGGGCAAGCCAAGGACTCCGCCCCATATGCCAGATTTGATTGACAACCAAGACACGCTATCCACAGGCAAAGAGAAAGTCAACGGGCTTGTGAAACAATGGTGGCCGCAAGTCAACCCGTGTGCCGCTCCCAATTGTTCCATTTGTAACACCCCTCTAAAGACTTCTCACGAAATGTCCATGGAGCTCTTCTCGCCCCAGATGCTTAATCAGGTAGAACTCATCACAACTTTCAAAATGCTGAAAGAAAGGAAAGCTCTAAGTGACGACGGCATCGGTCCTCCATGTCTCTTGATATGCCAATCAATCTTGGAGCCCTATCTTGCTCATCTATTTACCGCTTGTTTGGAGCATCCATGCTATCCAGCCGTGTTCAAGAACGTTAAAACAATTGCCCTTCGCAAACCGTTAGCTGAGGGACAATCATATAGCTAGCTCGGGAGATGGAGGCTGATTTTACTGCTCCCTTCTACGGGAAAAATGTTGGATTCGATCTTGGCGCGCCGCATTTCGGAACTGGCTGTCACGCACAATCTCCTCCCAAAAACACAAATATCATTAAGAGGCCGCTCAACTATTACCGCAATTCTCTATATCCTTGTCATCATCCAAGCGGCTACGAGTTCTGGAAAGGTTGTCAGCATATTGAGCCTTGATATGTTGGGGGCGTTCAATCGCGTGAATTCTGACGAACTCTTTAGGGTCCTTCTCCGCCGTGATGGATGATCGATTTAATCAAATCTTTTCTTAGTGATCGGTTATCAACGGTTGAAATCCCCGGGCATACAGAGTTCGATGTACGTTGTACCGGAATCCCCTTAGGCAGTCCACTCTCGCCAATATTGTTTAATTTCTTTGCGTCGGATCTCCTTAACTCATCCAACGATAGTCAACAATCTGCATCAGATCTCCATGAATCACCCAACGAGGATGATCCATCTGCGTCGGGTCTCCCTGACTCGCTCGAAGATGCCCATGAAGACGGTCTGATTTTCAAGATGGGCTATTCTGACGATACCTACATTATCGCCGTCTCCGACACGCTTGATCAAAACAAAAAATTACTTGCCAGGGAACATAAACGTTGTTTGGAATAGGCGCACAGGGCTTGTGCGTCGTTCTCAATGGAGAAGTACAAGGTTATCCATTTCTGCTCCCAAGGTCAACGGGGCGGGGGCTTACCTTTGTCTCATTACATCTCCGGTTTCAATGATGAATACGAAGTTTCGAAGCTCAAGATATTGGGTGTTTTCATCGAGGCTGGCCGAGATGGTCAACTTAAATGGGACGCCCACTACGACTACATCAGCAAGAAAGCTACGAACCATCTCGCCGATTTGCGCAGGCTTGTTGGGACGACGTGGGGCATTTCTCTGAAAGATGCTTTGCGCCTCTATAAGACAAAGTATCGGCCGTCGATGATCGCCGCTTGTGCTGCATGGCATATCCCTTCAAATGATTTCATGGATTGTTCTATGGATGACTTTACGCCCGACCCCCAGTATGTGCCACACCATTCCTCCAGTTCTTCCTCTATGATCAAAAAGCTTAAGTCGCGACAAAACGACTTCCTCCGACTCATCGCGGGAGCGTTTCAGCAAACCCCAATCCCAATCCTTCGAAAAGAACTGGATTTTGAAAGTCTAGAAACTTTCATGGATCGCATCAGTTTGGCTACACATACTAGTCTACGCGATACTAAAGTGTGGAAAACCATTGTCAACGCGAGGCGGGCAGTGGAAAAGTTTGTGTCGCGTACCAGGAGATCTCTGCGCAATTCACCCTTCCACACATTATCCAACCGATCAGATGGTAGATCAGTTGAGAAACATGGCAGAGAGGAAAGTGCAAGGAGGGCGCACTAGCCAGTCTAGAGCATCCAAGCCCGCAAAAATGAAGTTGGCTATCAGGGCTATCACTACTAAAAAGGCGAGGGACAGAATGTCGTCCCAATTCAATGCCTACCGAATCAGTAAAATGCAAACACTTCGACGTCTGAACCCTAGGATTCCCTTACCGGCAAGCCTAGAAGAGGATTTGGGCGGTAGCAGATTGAAGTTTTACACGAGCTTGAAGCGCCCATTGAGCAGTTTACTCTTTCAGGTAAGAAGTGGTCACATTGGCCTCCGAGAATATCTTTACCGCAAGAAAGCTAAGGTAAGAACCACTGTCTCCCCACCATGGTTGCAAAGCACTGATTTTCCCTTCTATAACAGGGCATTCGAAGTAGTTTCTGCAGGAAATGTGAGAGAAATCATTTCGAAACCGTGTATCATCTGTATCGACGCTGCCCTGCTCTATCCCGTGAGCGAGCGGCTCTTGGTCGGGAAATTGCGTATGATTGGGATAACTTGTTGACTACTCACGCTGAGATTGCTACGAGGTTTGCCTTTCAGAACTTTCCTAATGAACATTTCGACTGGTCGAGGAAGCATTTGTCGGTGTTGTAGTGTCCAGAAGGGCGTTGGGGCAGGGAGTGGGCGTTTGGTACTATGTTTGTTGGTAGCTAGTTCTTGTACAAGCAGCATCTCAAATTGAACACCGTTTTCCTTCTCTAGGTCCTTGGACCACAATCACAATGAGACAATCAATGATCAAAGCAACGACGAATTCAGAGTTAGTAAGCCTGCTGCCGTTCCTTCCCTCATCGTCTGAAACCACTAACATCGTCAGCAGTTGTTGCGCAACTACCCAACGGTGCGAAATCCACTTCCTGCCTTCCCATATCATCCTCCATCTACCTAACCCATTCCCAGCTTCTCTCCCCCGCCTCTCGCGATATCAGGGCTTCGTCAGTGCTGGGTTTCTTTCGAACTTATCCCCTTCTCTAGCGTTCCAGAGTCCACTTTTAACATCTACTAATGGTTTTTAGTAGCAGAACCACGAGTCGATCGAATCCTCGTAAGTTTTGCTTACCCAACATCCTTATGCTCACGTCCCTCTCCGACAAGTCCGCTTACAGCTGCCTCTGAATCTTCCTTCAGCCAACCTTCATTCCCAGCAGCTTCCTCCGCGTAAGCCCGGCTGGCCAACCTTTGTCATAAGTAGTGCCCCTTGGGCTAAGAATAGAATACTGATTATGCATATAGCTTCCTCAATCCGTTCCGATCGCGTCGCTTCGAGAACTGCTGGATAGCATTATGTAAGTTTTACAGATAGTAGATTTATCTCAGTATCGCTGATTATAATCTTACATAGGTACCACGTTATATCGACCATGTAATCCTCTTCCTTAGCCGACAGATCCTCCTTCCTTGTTACTTTGGCCAGCAGTTTCTTGACACGATCTCCCTCACGCGTCGCCAATTCACATTTCGCAAAGATGTAGTCGACTATAAGGTATGCTGTCTTGTTGAAATCATTATTAGACATAGATTCACTTACAGCCTGTAGTAGTTAGATTGGTAGCCAGGCCATGGAAGAATCTTACCCTGGAACAAATCCCACTCCAGGATCATCCAGAGTAAGTGCACAAACATATATGTGTAATAGCTACTAAATAGCCTTAATAGGGAGTCTCTTCTTCTCTAGGTCCTTCTCTTCCTTCCAAGCTTGTTGAGCAGGACGTACGTGCGCATAAAAGAAGAGCGAATCCTTTGACAAACGATTGGGTATTGGTGCTGGGAGAATCTTAACACTAGTCCCTAGCATTGGCAAGGGGCAGGTGTTTGCCATGTGTACGTTATACAGCTCACTTAAGTTAAGATGCGCCTTGCTGACCTATAGTGTATTGGTGTTGAAGGTAGCAGTATCGATGAAAGAAGAGTGTTGGAGAGTGTTGCAGGAAGATCGATCGAAGTAAGTGATATGTGGCTAAACCTAACTTAGTAGGACGCTAACTTTGAGTTGGAGCAGCGCATTTTTACTTCCACCCAGTACGCGATGAGTCAATGTTGACTCAATGGTAGGTGAGGAAACTTAACGGCAGGTCATTGATAATAGTTGACTCCGCGGTAGACCCAGAGATCATGTTCGACTCATTGACTCTTTTTGTCGTCAACGGTGACGATAGCGTGTAAGTCAGTAGTCTCTTGCACGGTGCTGTACAGCGCTTTGCTCACTATTCTGTGGCAGACCAGAACCAAAGAAACCA
The DNA here is from genome assembly GCA_000467715.1 of Hysterium pulicare CBS 123377. NCBI lineage: Eukaryota > Fungi > Ascomycota > Dothideomycetes > Hysteriales > Hysteriaceae > Hysterium > Hysterium pulicare. Next base: position 4,819 of record AJFK01000297.1, on the reverse strand, counting down.
AATACCAACGAGAACTCAACGCAAAATCAAAGCAACACCGCTACATTATTCAATGAAATCAACCATAAATGAGAGCTTTAAACATAATCACCGCTTACGCGTGGTTGAGCTTAATCAAACTCTTTTTCAAGAAACTCCGCGAGTAGTTTACGCGGGCCCCCTCTCGAGCGTGGGCGGCTCTCCGAAGACGGATTCTGCAGCCTGTACGCGGCGAGGGCTACGAACCTGCTCACACTACTGTGGCAGAGCCAATGGCAGAAACGCATGTATTAGTCATACCTATGTAGTGTATAGATAGTCAACCGATCCAGTTCTTGCTATCCATGGATTGTCGCTCCTGTTGTTTGAAATCATGCTGCTGCATTATCCGTACACCTACGTACTTTATTTGGGCGATGACTCAACGCCTTGCGCGAATAATGACTCAACACATCTTTCGTGCGCTTTTCGCATTTAAATATCCGCCTCCGCGCTCACCATGCTCCCCACTTACCATCGACATGACTTCTCCACCCGGCATCCTGCCACTTCCCGTTGCCGACTCCATTCCAACCGTCGACTTCTCCCAACAGCAATCTCCGCTCTTCCGTATTCCGCTTGAACTGCGCGACCAGATCTATGAACACTACGTCTTCGAAGAAGATGGATACTTCTACGATTTCGAATCGGGCAAGCTGAAGACTGGCCCCATGGATTAGATGTATGCCTGCAAAAGGGCAGCAGAAGAGATGAAAGGGGTCGCACTTCGCATAAACAAAATCACCTTCGCTACTGCATGCTCGGACAATGCCGGCCGCTTCAGATGCCTCTTGAAGTATTCAAGTTTGGCCCAGGATCAAATGCTTCTCCATGCTGCGAAGTGCATTACACCGGAAATTCTGGACGAATTGGCTCAGCATTATCCAACCGTATGCCACCTCTTCGGGGAAACATTGCAAACCAATTGTAACAACAATTGGATTTGGTTTGAAGGATATTGGCAATTTGGTAATGACCAGGAGAATTCTCAAGACTATAAGGAGGCTCGTTCGTATGCCTTTGAGCTTTGCCTAGACCACAACCCCACAGGTTTCAAAGCTTTAGCCTCCAAGGCATTTCGTTCCCTCGTTAGCCCTCTTTATACAGATTGCATCATTAAGCGAAACTGTTTTATGGAAGGATCTCTCGAGAAGGTGCTTTCGTGGCGGCCTCCGCTGTGGTCCATTCCTAGTGAGGCCGAACTTTCTTCTATGGAAGCTCTCTTGACCGAACCCGTGGATTCTGACATTGACTTCTTGAAGACGATGAAAAAGAGAAAGTGGTACTTCTCAGCGACTGCCATGGCCATCGACTTCTTACACCGTCTCTCAAGCGAGAACAGGAAGCAGTTGAGAAAAATTGTTCTTAAGGAAGACAATCAATCCGTGTCTTGTCCAGAACGCCACGCGCGTGGGCTGATGCTCTTCTGCAGTGAAAATCCAAGGCTTCGCATTGATAGACATATTGGTTTATGGAGCAACCTTTATCCGCCAGGCTTTCGCAAGAGAAGTCGGTCATCCCCTCATTGTGCGGGTGACAGAGCACAGAATCTCTTCTGGCTCTCATTGAGTGGATAAACGAAGCAACGGAGTTACAGTCTTATGGACCGCTCTCGCAGCCCCTATCGCTGGTCCTTGAAGGGAGTATAGCCGAGACGTTGGACATATGGGAAATGCTGAAGAAGGCCGCAGGCTATCAAGAAGCAATGGTTGAGTGCTATCGCTGTCGAGGAATCTCCCTCCCTACCCTCCAAGACACACGCGTTTGGATTCACACGGGCTATCGAGTCGTACCATTCCCGTTGCCATGTCACCTTCCGGAGTCATTCCCCCAAGCAATGAGGGATATTATACAAGGGACTTCACCCATCAGTTTTGACGGCTATGCAGGTGAATTGTGGACCATAGAGGACCTCGTTCAAACACGCCAGACTTGGTCTGTGGAGAGGTGGAAGGATGACTGGGATGATTTTAGAAACGAAAATTACAATATACCCGGCGGGATAGATGGGTTCTTCCGGAGATACGAGCGTGAGCCAACTTCCGATTGAAAGTTGTCGTCAAGTGCTCTCTAATCTGCTAACGAATTCTAATTTCCAAATATCGCGCAGTCAATCTTCCTAATGACTAAACTTATAATGTCACCAGCTTCCATTAGTAGATGTGCGATCCAAAAGCGACACAGAAAAGGTTGGCTCGACAAGTGATACCGCCTGGAAACAATTGGCGTTATCGGTGCGGAGCTGCGGTTTGAATTGCGGGCCGGTCTTTGGGTAAGGCGGCAAGGTTATAGAATAGCAAAATATACATGTGTGCCCTAGAAAATACCCAGAAAAAAGGTCTAATTTCTTAAGACCAGTAGTCGCATTTCATCATCTGCCCAGGTTACTATCCTAGGTGTTTCCCTCTATCTCACGTGATGGGCTCGGCTCTTCTCCACCTAGCGAGCCGTCGCAACTTGCAACAGAAACCAAAGATTCGCGATTTCTATGAAGGAGCGGCCAATTGCCATCGCTGATTACGGTAAATCCCATTTTTTACGCTATTGAATAGCTTATCTTCGGCCTGGATTTATTTTGTAGTTTAGGACAAGCCGCTCTTCGAGCAGGCAAATGTCCAAGAACTTTGCGGACCTCCAAACCTTGCCCTTTCCAACCTTCCACATCGAGGCTCAGCCACTGGCACTACAATTTCCAGATCACCCTCAAGACACGAACTGGCATTGGACGCTCTTACAAAGTCTAGAGATACTATGTAGATCGGTCAGAACGCACCACAGCGGATTAGCCCCAGTCTCGAATGGGTCACACATTCCTTTTCCCTTTGTGATCGGTAGTTCTGTTTTTCCTATGGATCAGGATACGTACAATGGACGAATAATGAAAGTACTCGTTGAAGCAAGAAGTATTGTGGTGGATACGGCTTTGTGACATTGGCATACTGGTTAGTGGATTATCATCGTGGTGGGAGGAACAGTACGATCGCTAATCTGGCTTCATTTCCCCAGAAATTTTTCCTTCCGATCCGAAACCGACTACAATCTCGACTCCAGCTCACTCTGCCCTTTCGAATCCCCATGGAGAATAAACGGACGTGTCTCGCGGATAGATCGGCATGTTGATACAGGAAGTCATGACCGACCATGGGATAGATGATCAGCTGGGCGTTTGGGATTCTGTTCACTAAGATCTAGCTATGGTACGAAAATGCGAGGAGGTCATTATCGCAATTAGCGATCAGCACCGGCATCTTCAACCCTCCCATGCGTCGTTACGAGTTGTTCGGACTCCGCACAACCCAGTCCGTCAACGCCTTCGTCTGCTTCTCGCCATCCTTCACACTGTGGAATGGCGAGGGTCATCGGTTCGCCGCCAATGGCCCTTTTCCACGATGCTTTGGCCACCACTCTTCCCTCCTCGATCCGGTAATAACCTTGGGGTTGGAGTACAAATAGCATGAGCTATGAAAAAAAGTTTTGAGTACTGCCAAAGCCCGCTTTGTCCTTCGGCGCCTCTGGTGTGTTTCTCTCTCGAATACTATTTAAGCGGCATATGAGGCGAAAGTATTGAGACGATGACTTGATAGTAGTATCCGGACATCACTTCCAGCTCTCCGCAATTGACCCCTCCGCATCCCCCGAAGTCACAGACCTAGAAAGGAAAGCAAACGGTCCCAGATGCATCTTGTTCATCATCGTGGAGGAACCTTGACTTGCTCCTGTTTCATCAATCTTCGGCTCTGACGCACCAATCAAGGCAAGTATTACTCTCTTCGTAGGATGTCCAGAAGTATGATAAGCCTAGTGAATACTTTGATCAAATCTACGGGAACACTGGGCAGTTGAGCTCATTCGCCTTGTATCATCGCGTAGAGGTGATTTGCTGGATATCAGGTATGCAGGGACTCTACTACTTAGATTAGTAATGATCTTATTTCTGCCAAGACTTGACGTCACTCCACCCTTAATCCTCTGCGAATTGGTGTCATCCACAGACCTGTGATAATACTCTGCGGCATTCATGTAGGAAATCGATTTGCGTCTCAAGTTTTGGTCTGTCTCGAGCAAAATCCTAGGGATTGACTAAGTAGCTACAGGCGCATAGCACGATCGAATTACTGAAAGGATCCGTATATCAGACCGCAAGAAATACCCCGGAATCCAATTTCAGCAGCCTGTTGTTACATACGGTCTTGTAATTAGGGTTCCACTTCCAAGGGTCCTTCGAACCATTTTTAGGCCCGGTTCCCTATTCCTCCCGAATTCCTTCCACTCTGTAGCTGTCAACATGGATAAGGAGCATCTCCTGACCCCCAGTGGACCTACAATGATGGTCTATCGAGCCTTCAATTCGTCCAAACGGAACCGGAATCGTCAAAAGCAACCTAGACGAGGCCCATTGAGCGCTCAGCGCTTCGATCCACCGCCGAGGAATGCCATACGGTTGAGACATCCGTACCAGATCCGGATTCAGTAACAAACTCTACACCGAGACAAAAACCAATCCCGTCTACTATGGATGATAAGAAATCAAGTCAGCCCTTGACCTTCGTCAATGCCAGTACTCTGCAACACAACCTAGACCCCCAGGTGCGGAAATAAATACGATCGCATGTGATGAGAGCAAAAGGAAGCAAGGCCAAAGCAAAACCGCGAGGGCATACAGTGCCCTTAAAGCGTCATGCTACACAAGATGAGCACTTCAACGAACCGATGGGACTGCAAGGCTACTCCGAAGCTGCAATACCTGGACTAACAGCAAGCCCCTTCTCCGGTGGCATGTTCTCCTATCTCGGAACCGTAG
>AJFK01000296.1:0-64068 GCA_000467715.1 Hysterium pulicare CBS 123377 | reverse complement strand
GGGGGGCGGCCCCCCCGCCACGAACGCGTTCTCTAATATCCTTTCACGTCACTGATGTAGCGAGTGCCATATACCCCCAGGACGTTCTCTTGGCTTACAATCCATTCCGTCAACTTTGGTTTGACTCTCAGTTCGTGGATGAGATGCTGACCTATGCTGGACTGTACATGTCGACGACTTATCTTGGGATTCTGCAGGGGAAGAAAGAGAATGAAGAAGCGGAAATTCAGATGGCACGTGCGCTTGAGAAGATACAGGATAGGATTAAGCAGCAGGAAAGCGCGGATGCGTCGTTGATTTGGGCTGTGAGCTGTCTCGCTATGTCGGAGGTAAGCGGGCTCCAGTTCTGAAGACCTCTAGCCCGTTTCCTTCCTTTCTTGATGCCTCTCCGCCTTATTCGTTAACAAATACCTAAATTCTCCCACATCGTTCTATTGTGGAGATTCAATGCTAACCTATTCGCTCTTGCTAGGCTCTCCTCGGCAACGTGGACAAATGGCTCGTCCACATGAAAGGTACTAGACACATGCTCGATTTAACAGGCGGCATGCACCTTCTGTCCATTGCTCTACAAATGAAGCTCTACCGTACCGACACCATCGGCGCCGTAGCCTTCCTGCACTCACCACAGCTCGAAGTTCCCACACCCTCGGCCTGGAACCCAGCCTTTCGAACCGCCTTCCTCCCACCCCAAATCCTAGACTCCCCAACGAGTCTTTCTTCGACCTACTCCGCATCAACAAAATTGACGAACCACTCTTTAGTGTCATTTCTATGCTTTCCCTTTTTTCGCGAGCAATCAACCACGCATATGCAAATTCGAGCTGCAGATTCGATCCTATGGACTCCATTTCTGCTCTACCACCATTCAACGCTTTCTCCTCCAATCTTACAACCCTTCGCCTACATCGATAACCTTACTAATAGAAGAGGACGTCAGTATACTTCCATCACGTCTTCCACCTTCCGCAATATCAGAACTCCTCCGCTTCGCCTCTCTCTTGTACATAGAGCTCATTCTCCAAGAATACCCTCTCGCGTCAACGACTTCGCGTGTTCTGTCTGAGCTACGAAAATGCTTGGAGACTTTGCCACTCAATTCTCCACCAGAACATCCAAATCAAGATTCTAACCCAAACCTAGACCATTACTTCAACCCTATCTCAACCTCAATGCCAGAAGAACCTTCCTTCCCAGATTCCACGCTCCCCTTCCTCCTCTGGTTTCACGTCCTACCGCCCATAGCATATAGCCGCACTATCTCGCGACCACACACCGAGCGCCAGGATCATGGTACTCCCTCGAATTCTTCGGCTGCAGAACGGGCGTGGTATATAGCACGACTCGTGAAGCTAAGTGTCATTATAGAGTTAGATGGCTGGAAAGATGTGCGAAATGTGATGACGAGGTATGGGCTACCGTGGTGTGGGGCTGTGCTAGGGGAGGCTGGAGAGAGAGTTTGGGGGGAGGTAGAGAGTATTAGGAGTGTGTTATTGTGAAGGAGCAGCTTCAATTTTGAGAGAAAGTACTTCAAGTATATGCTTGTGGAGATTTCAGGGTAATTCGATCGTCGTTCCCTGTTGGAATCAATTACTTTGAAAAGTTGAACATCGCCTAATAGATATCGTTACAAGATAGTATCGCAATTAAAGTGAAATTTACTAAACCTCACATAATCTTCACCCCTCAATACGCCCTGTCTTCCTTACAAATTTTCCTGAAAACCTCCTCAGTATGTTCCCAAATCTTCTCCTCGGCCCCCTTCTCCCTCAACGCTCCCATCCTCTTCAAAGCCGCCTGTCCCACACTCTCTCCATCCCAACGCAACCAATAACTCCCATCTCCTTTCTCACCCGTACTCCCCACCACCGCACTCTCCTCCTTCGCAGCTCTCGATGCATACGACTTATTGGTAGCCGCATACAAATGCCTCTCCCCGCTCTCCTGCAACGGCACAAACCAAGGCTTCATCAGAAACGCGAGAGCCTTTATCGCTGTCCTAGTAACAGCGCCAAACTCACGCAAGATACCTGTTTGAACGCTGCCCGGGGAGGCATGTATGAACGAGGTGCGCTGGTTCTTCGAAGCGAGGTATTCAAGGGCGAGATTATTCATCGAGCAAGCGTGAGCCGCGCAATTCTGAAGCGAGAAGTTCTGCTTCAGACTCAGATCCTGCATATTCAGTGCGCCGCCGCCTCGCGCATCGGCATCTAGCACCGAGACGACGCGGGAGAGATTTGATTCTGATCCTGTAGACGCGGTGGCCAAGAGCGGAAGCAGGTTTGCCACAAACCGCATCCGGGAGTAGTAATGCACGCTGAATTTCTTGTCCAGGCCTTCCGGGGTGGGGTCGCGGCCTTTTGTCGTTAGATAGCCGACGGTTAGGAAGAGGAGATTGAGACTTCGCTCTTTGGATGCGATTTCGCGACAGGCTGTGTCGACGTTCCGAAGAAGAGAGACGTCGCTTTTGATGAAGTTGAGCCGGGCGGTGGGGTTTATGGTGTGGAACTCGGAGATTATTTGACTGGCTGAGGTTTCGGAGCGGCCAATTAGATAGATGGTTGGGGAACGGGTTTGGCGGACGAATTCTCGGGCTGTTGTGTAGCCTATGCCGCTGGTGCCGCCGACTTTTGGAGACGGATTAGTGAGATGAGTAGGTGATCGAGTTTGAGGAGAGGGAGAGAGTATATGTACCGAATACTGCTACGAGGCCTGGGGATAGTTCTTTTAGTGCGGCGTTGTTTGCTCGCACGATTTGTAGATTCACCATAATGCTTTAATAGACTTGAACTCGACTAGTACAGTCTCGAAAAAATATGTGGGATTGCTGTGGTGTGACGATCGAAGAGATTATAAGCTCTTGACGCGTGCGATATTCGTCCGGTTCCCTTAAGTCCAGGTAGAACTCCGATAGAACAGTGATATATGTTGAGATATTGATTACAGTTCGTATATGAATTGAGACGTAGAAGTTCAAGGAAAAGAGTTACCTATTGGGACATTGTTCAGGAGCGATGATACTGATATGTAGGACCGGCCGCTGCGTCTGGGTAGGTGAATGTTCTGAATTGCGCTAACCATCAACGATTGGGGCCTGGGCGTAGCAAACACTAGGCCATCCATCGCTGTACCATCACGCCGCTATCAACACATGGCATTCCTATTCTTCCTTGTTAGAGTCAACATCATAGATCTCCAGTATCTGGCTGAATTGTCTGCAAGGCCGGGTACTGATCGTATTTTGTGTTCGCGGTGGGTTCTCAGCCTCCCAGATCACGAATTCTGAGTACAGTCTACTAGCGCACCCATGACTATGTCGCTTTTATTGTATCATGTATCATTTGCGCAAAAGATGCGTCGCAGCTTCGATTCGATGATGTTCGTTTCACATTTACGATGTCCGAATCCTGCAGTCTTTACAAACCCGAGACCCCACAAACCCCGAAGGCAGCACAAATCGAGGAATACATAATCAACACCCTCCCTCACGCTTTCACTGCTTCTCCAAGTAACTTATTGGGTCTAGGAGATCTTTTCTTACCGATTCATTTTACTCAGACATCTCTCCAGCTAGCATTCCGCTCTGCCGAAACAATGGATACCATACAACTCAACGACGAGTGGCGCTTCGTTATTTACTTGAACATCTTTCTTGTCGCTGTGTATGCTACCTGGTTCCTTGCCCTCGCCGCATACTGACGACCAGTGCCGGACGGTGAAAGCTGAGGTAAATCATACCCTTTCGATACTCACCAGTTATATTAATGGATGCTCAAAAAGACGATTCGGAAACGAATGCAAGTCATCATCGTCAGCATATCCCTGCATTTTCCGCTTAGCAATCACCCGGCCGAGTATGAATGCGGCCTCAACTTCGGGGCTGGGTGTTTTCAAGACGATGAAGCTTGACGAATTTCTTTCTTGAAAAATAGAATTTCAGTTTCTCCCTACGATCGTTCGAGATATATATTTTCGGCGTTTGGCTGGCTGTTATTGGTCTGGGTTTTTCGATATCCGATGCCTCGAGGTGGCAACACGACCACGAAAGGTGGACCATTCTTTCTAAAGTCTCCTTGCGGACTATAGTATGCTTTTCATATCAAAAAGAAACTATGACAGACTCAGAAAATCAGATTCGTGAATGCTCTTCTACGGGGGCTAAACGCATTAGCCATACGTTTGGTGCACCACAACCGAAGCCACAGCAGGATTAATGATAAAGATGCGTGACCACGTGTTACCTGTCCGATAGCGTCTACTCCGCAGTTCGCATTTTCGCATCAAATTCCCCGTCTGGCTGATCTAAATAAGTGTTTAGGTGTCATTCGGTCTTTCAAAATCATTCACTTTCCGAATCTTAAGCCTCTATCCTACTCACCGATCCACGTACATTCTCAAATAACCTTATGCTCATAACCACCCGCCATCAACGTTCACGACGGTGCCTGTTACTGTCAGTCGAAGGATCTAAAAGCGTTTGATCGGGTCGATTACCTGTCATGTAGCTCGATTTGTCGCTCAAGAGGAACTCGATCGTATTCGCTATCTCCTCCGGCTGCCCGACACGCTTCATGGCTACGAAATCTCTGAAGTTGACATTGCCGCTTCGCTCCGGCACCAACGGTGTGTCGATTGGACCGCTGAACATAATGGTCAAGCTGAATATCTTGTGATGAAAACTGATATCCAGGACTTGACTTACGGTGCGATAACATTAAGTCTGATGCCTTTCGGACCTAGCTCCTTCGCCGCACACTTAGACAGCCCAATAACCCCGTACTTCGAGACAGCGTAGGCGCCGCCAGTCTCGACGGCGATTTGACCAGCTATGCTCGCAGTGTTCACGATGGCTCCACCAGAATTCATGTTGGGTATCTGAGCTCGAAGACACCTCATCATGCCAGTGAGATTGACATCCAGAACGAAGTTCCAATCGTCCGTATCTATGTTCTCAGTCGTGCGGACTGTGTAGTCTTTACCCACGACGCCGGCGATATTGGCTGCTCCATCTAGCTTCCCGAACTTGGAGACTGTACTTTGAATCCAGTCGTCGACTTGCTTATCGTCGCGAATATCGACTACCGTTATCATGCATTGCCCGTTCTCTTCTTCGATTTCTTTCTTCACTTGGAGGAGCTTTTCTTCTTGGATGTCGGCGATGGAGACTTTCGCACCTTGGGAGGCTAGGAGCCTTGCTGTTGCATGGCCAATTCCGGAGGCACCTCCTGTAATGACTATAACCTTGTCGCGAAAATGCTTCGCCATGATGATTGATTGGGTTCGAAGAAAGGCTCATGGCAAGAAGAAGGGAGAAAAGCAGGGCTTTTTCAGGTATTTCATCTTTCTAGAGCAATTATGATTTACTTGCCTGGGTACAGTGTACGTTGCTGTTCGTGATTAGCTCGTTCAGCAATCTAGAAACCACATTAGCGGGGAAGCGACCGTCATACGAGTCCAATGAAGAGAGACAATATGCGAGAAAGCGGGGCGACGTGCATAGATAGGCAGCCCTATCTGGAAAGTTTTTCTACTCGGCGGCACTTCAACTTCAAGTGGATAATGTGCTTGAAGTGTTTCAGTTCCTAAAGCAAATAATTTTCTGCCCATCCAGGGGAAAGCCATGCAGAGGTCCCGTTTACGATGCACGGAGGACTTCGTCGCTTCAACCTCGACAAACTCATGCCAGGCGCGAGCCCTAATCGACAGCCTTACTTCCTCAAGTTGATTGACCCTTCACCAATCTCACTCTCGACAGTCCATGATCGCCTGAGGCATCTCAACAGCACTAGAAAGCTTGATAGGCCAAGACGTTCCCTGCCTTGATGATCATACCAACCAGGATAAGACAAGAAACAGCCAAGACTGCGCTCCGCCGAAACGACTTCTTCAGATCCGTGGTAGTGATGTACAGATACGTGTACAACACCCTCAGTCCTAGATAGACACCCGTGGCGGTATTCAAAGTGTCTGACCAATGTCCAACAGCTCATTTGAGCCTTTCACATTTGCGGATCTAAGAAGGACTTACTCGGTGAAAGTTTCGCCATATTCCCCAAGACCACCGCCCCAATGAACAATGGCAGATTCTCCATCCCGTTCTTGTGAGCTGCCTCTGCTCTCTCGAACTTGGCGAAGACTTCAGCGGGCACGGACTTTTTGTACATTGCGGTCGTGTCGACGCCACGTGAGTTGCGGTTCTCCCAGTATCCATTGTTTGCCTTTCTTTATCGTAGACGCCTATCAAAATTCGTTAGTGCGTCGACCAGCGTGAACGGGCGACGAGAATATTCTAAGATTTGGGCGAACATACTGCATAGGCATGAGGGTAAATGGAGAGGATCCAGTAGACTGGAATTGCATAGACTAAGTAGTTGAGGACCATGTTTGCGAGCTTCGGAAAGATTGTCGAGGGTTGGTTGTTGGTTCGAATGTTTCGAGGAGGTTTATGTACTGCCTGACGTTCCCACCCACTTACCGAGGTTACCCACCTACCGAGACTTCTAATCCTTATCAAAACTGTCTGACACGGTGATTTTAGAACTTGGTTTTCCACGACATCAATCAATGTATTGCTGTCTCTTTGAAAATTCAATAGAGTAGAGAAAAGGATTATTCTAGCTAGTCTCGGTAGGTGGGAAACCTCGGGAGGGGGGTGGAAAAGTTACACCAGAGCAATAGCTTGACCGACGCCCTCGACAAGATTCTACGCATCAACTGCTCATGGTTACTGTCTGATGTACGTTGCATTTTCCAACAGTCTCACTACGACGTCTGTACCGGTCACGGAAACTTTGATCCTCCCATGGCAGAAGCCACCTAGTTTGACTTTCATCCATCATGCAGTACATTTGCGACGCTATCCGGGAACATTACGACCCACTCATCTAAGGGGAGAGAATGTACTTGATTCGCAAGTAACACTTTGTTGGCTGCTGGGATTCAACGGGTTCATCGCATATGGAGCCGCCAATCCTTCAATTCCGTTCATCATTTTCGATATCATTTGATGGAGACGAAGACTCCTCATTTGTGGGCAACAGGCGCACACCATCGCTATGCTATACTATCCTACTACAGAGTTTGTCTGGAATCTGAGCAGTACGACCGCAAGTCTTTGATCCATCACGAGTCTCGGATTACTTGCTTCATATCTCAACGGCCGAGACCTCTAGATTTCGTTCTCTCCCCTCGCTTTCAAAACGGTCCGACTGCATGCTTTCTTGAAAAGACATTTTCGAATGCCCTTAACCATCCGTGATATAGGTTCCGGCCAAAGTTTCATTATACGTTACCTCATAGCAAAATCCTGTGCGCTATTTCTAATATAACCTCGTGGAAGGCTAGATTCATGACAAACGACTAGCCTGTTCGATACACGTGATTTCAGGGGAAGGTAACTCAGGATCAGTCATTCAGCTACGTCCCAGGTCCATTTGTGGACTGAATGTGGCCATATTGTGTACTTGGATTTGCTTGGCGAGCGGAAGGGGACAGACACAGTATTGCTCTTGATTTGTAGAGCTCTTGAATCCCGTGACTTCATTATTCATCTCATCCTTTTGATTAGATTCTGGGGGTCCTTCGACTCATGATTACTGATGCACAACAGAGGAAGACATGAAGATTTCAGAATGCTCTCTATAGTTGAATAGGTTTGACTTTCACGGACGTGATTCTAGAAATTTTGGTGAACCTCTTACCTTTCACCCTATTATGTGCCAAGCTCACGTGCTGATTGTTCTTCTACAGACCTCGCTTGCTCAAATCTTCCACAAACTACACTGTTCTAGAAACTCTACTCACCATAAAAAGTCCGTTCGTCTCTGGACATCCCATCTACATGAAGCTATTTCAAGGTCTCCTTATGACTACAGTTCTTCAACTTTAAGGGTTCCTCCTTGAAAGATTCTGCCACTTCCAATCCAAAGGCGGTACATCATGGCTCATGTTACTACTCCCGACAGTGATGATTTCACTCACCATCACCAAAAAGACTTGTTTGCGGTACCACGTCGACCTTCGGTTTCTCCACTCACACCGCCTCCATCTCCACGCCTTACGTTCACCACCCAAGCTTTCGTTCACATCCCTGACAATGTCACGCAAGCCGATATCAACAGCAATCCCGATCTAAAGACTCTACAGCATGACCTTCTAGTTCTAACCTCTTTCCGTGACAACTCTTCCCTTCTTTGGCGCCCTTCCTGGTTCCTTCAACCGTTCAATGGAACATTCTGGACCTTGCATTCTCCCCCGAATGTGGTTGAAGAGTACCTACCGGATGACCCCGAGAACAATTTTGGAGTCCGTGCGGGTATTATGACACGCCGTATGCGCGAATTTGGGAGAGACCCAGTTGCTCCGTACATCAAGACTTGGGATCACTGGAAGCGGTATTGCAATATGCATGGAATCCCAGAAGACTTCCTGAGCGAGAAGCACGTGATGCTTATGAAGCTTGGATTGAAGACTTTCTTCGGCCTTCCGATGGGTGACTGAAAAGATCTCCCCTTACCTGATACCTTAACACTGACGATTGAGCATAGCACCATCCAAATTACCGTTATACCCCGAACCTAGTGCACGCGGTAGTGGTCGATACCTCCTCGATCCCGACTATCTCTGGAAACTTCCCAAAAAATTCCAGTCGATTGATGAGTACTCGGTAGTCGTTGTCTATTCGAGCGGCGCTATCCAAATCGAAGACAAGGACTTCTACTATGACCATCGCAGCCAACGCAAGAGACGTGCCGGCAGCGGAAAACTCGAATACATCAACGACTTCGTGCCAACCGGCAACCTCAGGTACGAAGGCCCAGGCCGCCACTGGTCTCATATCCCTTGGACCCAGGCGCAAGAGCAGAGCTGTAAGCCAATGACAATAGTACTTAGAGGGTTATCTCGACTCAATCTCGCAACTGACGCTCCTCCCGCGAGACATAAGGCAGTGCATCGATTCCCTCCCACCCATCCAACCCGTACCAGTCCGCAACCTTCGATTTCAACCCCTTCAATGCAGCCTCTAACTCCAAATTCCGAACTCGGTCGCGCTGCTGAGGGCCAAATCGAGCCAGCTACACCCACCCCAACGTCTCATGGTATCCTTCACCTCACGATCACGACCCCAGATGGCAGCACTATTTACGTCAACCGTAGTCCCGCTCATGTTAATGAACCCGATTCTTCTAAATTGATCTATCATCGTCAGAACGGGGAGGAGGTTCGTTGGTCACATGCTGATACTATGAACTGGGGCTCTCAAGATATGATTCGAAAGTTGAATAAGTGGAGAGCCACTGGTTATTCTCATGACTTTGGTAGGCTTTACTCTCGGCATCGTTGAACTTGCGCCGAATGATTGAATCAGGATGGGATTCTAGTGCCATAATAAAAAGTTTCAGTGTGAATGTTATTGTACCTTGGCATGGTAAAAAGGTAAATTTGGGAGGTCTGGGCGGTCTGCACAGATCAATACTACATTATCGACTTGTAGCCAATTCAGAAGCATATCTCTAATGTATCAAGGCAGTATCCACTAAATAAACTGCAGAACTTCTTTTAAGTTTACAACGGTCTATCAGGTTCTAGGATATCTCATCACCAATAGCACGAGTATAACGAGACAACTAACTCTCTAGAACACTGCTTCATCTTCATCCCCCATCTTCCTCCCCACCGCAATCCAAGCTTTCATCCCCACCCTCACACCACCCCCATCGACCTCCTCAAACGTCCTCAACTTCCTCAACTCACCCGCAAACACTTTTGAAACCCACCCCAGTTCTTCTTCGCTGTACCCTGGAAAGAACATCCCCTTCGCAAACATCATATTTTCGACCAGCTCATCTAGACTCGCAGCGCTGGTGTAAGTTGTGCAGGGATGGATTTCGACATTATTCCCAAACCCGCCTTTCTCGAACTGAGAAAGGAGCCAAGAGCCAGAGAGCAAATCAGATGATAGAGCCATGGGATTCTTTGGCTCTTCACGTGGACGGATTGTGCGAGCTGTGGAGAGGAAGGCCGATGGCCATACGCGGTCTGATCATAGTAAGCAAGTTAGTCAATTCAATCACATTAGGAGTGAAAAAGAGAAGTAACCATACCAGCCCAAGTCGAAAACACAACCACACCACCAACCTTCGTAACCCTAAACGCCTCCCTCAAGGCTTTAATCCCACCTTCATCATCCCCCGGCACCGGTAATCCCAAATTCGCAAAAACATGACTGAACGTCTTATCCTCCACCCCCGTCAACAGCCTCACATCTAATTCTTTCGTCTCGACACTTTGCCATCCCTCTGATATCTGCATAGCCTCCACTTCCTTTAACATGGCAGGTGAAAGATCCGCCGCTAGGACCTTGGCCGAGGGATGTAGGCGCTTGATCTCGGCTGTCACGATTCCGGGACCACATGCTGAGTCTAGGATGTAGGAGGAAGGAGTTATGGGACAGGAGGATGGGAGTAAAGAGAGCATTTGGCGGGCTAGGAGGATTGTGCAGTTGCCGGACATGCGGAGGTAGGATTGGGCGTAAGAGGAACGGGCAGCTGGGTTGGTGGAGGGAGACATGATGAGGAGATGGCGGATGATACGATAGAGATAGGCAGAAAGACAGAAAGGGGATGTGTATATATAATTAAATATAAGAGTGCGACAGAGAGGAGGGGAGTTGGGAGTATTTATGTGTTTCGGTCGATAATGGCAGGACAGTTTTCGGAGACTTTGTTTCTGAGAAAACGATATTTTTAGGCAATAAGAAAATTGTGTACATACTTACATTCCAGGTTTATTTTCAAATCAATTCTATTGTATGGTTATAGAGGGGAGCGGAGACATTATAAAAGTTAGGAGGGAGAAAACGAATGTCTCCGAGAATGTTGATTGCCTGGCTCTGATTGGTCCAGGATGCGACTTCCTTTCCGCTTTCAGTAATTTCTTTTTTCGGTACCAACAAAGTAGCGTTGCCGACCATTAGCAACTCCGCAAAAGTGAATGCCCTCACAGCATCAATCCATAAGACCATTAATGTATCTGGCCCGCATAAATCCAGATATCAGTTAAGGCGTGAAAGTGAAAATGAAATAAAACTGGGAGTATACTCGTACTTCATGAGCTAAAATTTGCCCGTTCTCTTAATCTCCACTAAACAAATCAGACCTGTTTGGAGAGTTCCGGACTGGATCCAGCAGTCTACTGTCCCCCTCCCTGTTAAGTTCATTCTCAAGCTGGATTTCAACGGCATAGTGACAATATCGCCAATAGAGGGCCAACTATTTTATCCACCCTTACTCCTCTCCATCTTCTCTTTAACGGCGGCCATTACTATCAAATGGTTAGACTTATTAAAGATTTTCTCATACAACACCTTATCAACGGGTCTGATTCTGTCGGCCATTTCCAAGAACTCCTTGGCTTTCTCCCTCAACTCTTCAGCGCTGGAATTAAGCATCAATCGAGCATTCACACTCAGCCCAACTGTTTGGTGCTCACCCCCTACATCCCGTTCCCTCTTAGACTCGAACTCATGTCTCCGCTGTTTTTGCCGACTGTGATCTTTCGATACCAGCTTATCGCCCTGATGTAGTCCATTCGTTAGGTTTTCGTAAGCTTCTTGAGCTTGGTGGAACTTCTACATCAACTTGTTCTGTTCTTCTGATGAGCTATTGACGTTGGCCTTATCTGGATGGTATTGTAGAGCGAGTTTCTTGTACGCTGAACGAATCTCTGAGGAGGTTGCCCCGGGTTTCAGGCCGAGGACGACGTAGGCGGAAGACATATTGATTTGCAGGGCGCTTAATTGGAGGTAAGGCTTGGTTTGAGCGAACTTGGATGGAGTGAAATGTGGTGTTGAAGAGAGGAAGGTGTCTATATGAATGTATAATCTTGCATTGTTCCCACATCGACGAAGAGACATTGTGCGGAAGAGAATAGCCAATGACCTCCGCGACAACAAAGAAACAACGCCAAATCGAGCTGAAACAATGCGACTGGCAAGCGTGAATCACGAGAAACCTACAGCCAGAAAAGAAGAGTGAGGGGAATTAGCGGTAGACAACCTAGCTTTCTTTTATGTTACCTCCTACCTGATCGGTCAAGTCCCATCTCATGCACCTCCGTCGTCGATGCCATCTCACTCGTGGGTGCTCTAGCATTTTCATGGCTCTGTATACCTCCAATTGGACCATATTTTGTCCCTCGCTCAAACCAACTTTGCGGGCTGGCTCTGAATTCCCCACTCTGGACCGCTTCTACCAATGGCGATACTCTTGCCTCTGCTTGTATCCTCTTGCGATGTTCCCAGAACAGTGCCCCGATGGCGACGAGTAGGGTATGCCTACCCTTATTCGTAGCCGTATTCCTAGCGGCTTGTGATATTCCTTGCCACTTGAAGCTGCACATGTTGCTGTAGTTATTTGTGAAATCCTTGGAGAGGAAGTTTAGGATGGAGAGGGGGTTGAAGAGATGGCGACGTCTTGGTCCCATGGTCGCTGGACCAAGTACTGGTCTGTGGTATTCTTGATTTTGAAGGTGCTTCCACTGCAACATTCATCATAGCCCTTGCTTACACCGCAGCAGAATTCCCAGCCGAAACTTGCGTCGTTGCAGAGGCCTATGTCTGGCCAGATCCCATTTGAATCATTATGTCAGATAACATTTTCGGGTATGGGATTTTCAGTGTGAAGGAAGGAGGTGATGTCTATTTGATGCGTAGGAAGTATATCATGTGGATATAATGCAAAACAAAAAATAGTTCGGTAAACACCAAATTTATAGTGTTGAGAGGGAGAGAGCTTCCATTACCCTTATACCACGTCGCGTAATACTTTGGACAATCTCCCTTGCCATTAGCATCGTCAACCAGTTTGGCACTGTGCGTGTCCCTACGATCAATGTACCCCACTGACTCAAGCACAATGTATCGCCTAAGCATGTGTCCGTAAGACTGCAACAATGCGACACCGCTTTTGTATTAGGGTTGACGCAAGGACGATAAGTCGGATTGATGCCATTTGTAACGTTGTAGCAGGCGCGGGTATCGTTTGCAGCTAAGCAATGTCCGGTAATAGTAAGTGCGACCCATAGGAGTTGGAACCACCGGGCCTCGAGGCAGGAAAGTCCAGGACATGTTATGGTGGTTGATATATCAGCACAGGCTGAACATGGAAGAAGGAGAGACGAAAGGAGTGTTCGGAAAGGCAGAAGGGTTTGAGAGAAGATGACTGGTTTAAAAGGACAAGGTTCGACTCACATAGCAATGTCTATCTTAAAAGAAAAGGCGCAGGGCTGAACGCGCTTGTGAAGTGTGTGGTTTTAATTAATGGGGAGTAAGGCCTCCCTCCGCCACCTACGTACTGCCGCATCCGAATGTTCGCGAAGGGAGGCATCTCAACACTGTGTATCTTTTCAGGTCAAATTCCGGAGCTTCAGATATAATCACCGATTACGCGTGGTTGAGCTTTACCGAAATCTTCTTCACAAATCCCAGTCATCTACCAGTGCGATAGCTGGGATTTGCGGTTAGCTTAGCTTCGGGAGTGATGCAAAGACTGTAGTGGATCTTTGCTATTGCAGGGTCTGCTCTAAAATCTCAGCCGATTCACGACGTTAATTCTTCAGGAGAAGCAAGAAGGAAGAAGAAACGCAAAGCGGATCCAGCAGTGAGAAGAGAAGCAATGACCTTAAAGCATAGCTGCGGCTTTACGACGGTCGTCGATAAATGTTGCTACAACTTATTCCGGTAGTTTATGACAGAAAATTGTTTACCAGTGGGGTATCTAAAGAATGCGCCACAGCCTTGAAAGTATTTGAGGTTCGGAGGGGTTTGGATGGGGGCCTCAAGTTTCGAGATTGAGTCCTGATCTTAATGAATGAGAAAAAATTCAAAGCATACCTGGTGGGCACTTCCATATAGGTAAAATGAGTAAAGAATGTAGATAGTAAATGCATAAATAGCAAAGCAAGAGTTCCAAAGCTCTGATCATCCCCAAAGTTTTCCAGACCTCCAAACCATGAATGGCATCACGAGACTTATCTTCATAAGTGGTAAGTTTCATCCTAAAAACAGCTTGAGAAAAATGTTATCTCTAGATAACGTGTCCTAAGAGGAAATTTCCGCCGAGCTGCAAGTTCAGTCACGTGCCTTCGACCAACTACTTCGGGGCTGGCTTCCTTTCCTAATCCTACCATCGAATATGTGAACATGCTCTCTTTGATAATCGCAAAAAGATACGGAATAACCACTAAGAACAGGCCTGGAGACAAGAGTACCGCACATTTAGGGCTTGTGAAGTGACTACACTACATTTAAAAGGGTTCCTGCAGGAACCAGTTACCGTAGTTAAATGTTCAAGAATTTACGATCCCCATGCATGCTCTACACACCGGTCTTTCCTTTTTCTATTTCTATTTCTCGATCCGAAACCTCCCTAAAGCACATAATCATTCCATCCATCTCGAAATTGCAAAGCTGTCTCTATAACAATTAATGGTGTCGGTTAGGAGTACACAACGCTTACACGTGGGCGCACAGAGCAAGGGGAACGGAATGCGGAGAGCAGAAAAGGCGCGGGACACGGAACGCCTGCGTGGGATGTCGATGCTTTTTAATGCCACGACCCGGCCAGCCGTCCTTGCCGTAGTGCGGTTCGGGAACTTTGGCATCGGAATGGTATGTGCGCAAGGAATAATGAACCGCACGAACCAGGTAATACCACCGCAGCAGAAGTAAGGTTGTCTCATCAGATTTCGGCCCCAGGTTCATTGGTGTCCGGAGGTCTCGTCCCTGGATGCTGGGACGATTCGATCAGCATGCGGAGCAAGGTGGGAAAAATGGATGTGGTTACACCATAACGGCTTCACAGGATACATTGTTTGGCTGCGAAGAAGAATGATGTTTTTGACATTGACGGCGCATCAGGATGGTCTACATAAGGTATCACAAGATGTTCAGAACAAAAAAGATTCCCTGCCTCCCAAATCATATGTAACGCCGCGCTGAAGAGCATGCCCAAAAATCCAATCAAGCTTAGTTAAGGTGCTTGTTTGCAACCCATTTCCGAGTTGAAGAAGTCGACCCGATTAAACTCCTTTTGCCCTAACGAAAGAAATTAGATCGAAATTGGAGTTCATACACGTCCCCATCATTGTTTTCGCCCGCTATGTCCT
Source organism: Hysterium pulicare CBS 123377 (assembly GCA_000467715.1). Lineage (NCBI taxonomy): Eukaryota > Fungi > Ascomycota > Dothideomycetes > Hysteriales > Hysteriaceae > Hysterium > Hysterium pulicare. Next base: position 48,903 of record AJFK01000296.1, on the reverse strand, counting down.
CCAATGTGCGGCGTTTGGTCTCCGGAGCAAGAAAAGAGGTGAGGATCCCGCAGAACATAAAAAGAGCGAAAACCTGCATGACTCCGTGAAGCCATGGTGATGGATTCGCCGCTGTGGCACCGCGTTTGACCATTGGAGCGAACACGACCTGAGCGATGATTGCGCCGATTTTGCCGGATGCGGCGGAGATGCCATGGGCTGTACAGCGGATACGTGTTGGGAAGACTTCGCTCGGAGTGATGAATGTTGTAGCGTTTGGACCTGTTATAACGTTAATCTTAAATTCGACTGAAAGTGAAACAGGCTTACCGAAGTTGAAGAAAAATTGAGACAGTATGTAGAGCGCGAGTAGATTCCCTTTTGAAAGATTTTCGAAATAGAATCCGATGACTGCGAAGAGAAGAGTCAAAATACAGAAACCAGTTATCTGTATTAGGCGTCTCCCTAGCCAGTCTATAGTGGCTACTGTGACCCAATACCCCGGAATTGCTCCGGCACAAATTAGTACGAGCTGTCCGACCGCAGCGTTTTTGAGGATCGTATATGCGTTCCCCTCTTGTGTGAAGCCAATGGCACTCAAGACGCTCGAGGAGTTCAAATTTAGACCTAAAGGCCATATTAGACACGATCAGGGAATGCATAGGGGAGTTCATTACCGTAAAACGCTATGTCCAACGCGAACCATGATCCTGCAGTTCCAACAAGTTTCAAGCCATTTCTCCAGTGTGAGAAATATCTGAAAACTTCCATGACTGTTGGGCGTGACGTATGATATTTCATCATTTCTTGCCTGGCCTTAGCCCGCTTAAGTTTATCAAAAGTGCCTTCGCCCTTCCTTCCTGATCGATATTTGGAAGCATCTGCACTTGCTCTCTCCACGTCAAAGAGCACATCGAATGTATATCGCGGAGTCTCTTTTGCAAGGTATTAGCTTTCTCTCAAGCCAACCTCGGATGACCTCACCAGGTATAGTCAAGCGATAATATAAAGCGAACCTTGGATCACGTTAGCCTCTTGCGGACAGCAGCTATAAAAGTAGCTTCGGATGATCTTACCAGCCTGGTATGCCCCCAAATCCGATGATGATTCTCCACATAGTGTCAATTGACTTTAGGCACTCACTATTGCACTGCGAAAACGATGGAACGAGTCTAAGAGTATCTTTATACGCAACGGTCATGACAAGCGCCATACAGGCAGCTTTATCATCGTCAGTAATCTCATCCGAGATGGTGGATCTTAGGTGGAAAGGTGGGAAGGTGAAAGGTTTACCTGCGAATTGACCTAGACCTTGCATAGCAAATACGGCGGTAACGATGGCTCCTCGCCACTGAGTGCTCGCAAATTCTGAAGATATGACGGCTGACAATGGGTAATCTCCCCCAATACCTATCGCCAGGCGCTTATTAGCTAGGTAGTTTATTTTTGACCCACATGGCATACAGCTAGTGACGGGAAACAATACCTATGCCCATCAACACTCTCCAAAATATGATAACGCCGACGAAAGACATGGATCTGGAAGGAGCGCAGAGTGATTGTCCCAGTGTGGCGGATATGATAATAAGTAGCTCGATGCCGTACATTTTCTTTCGCCCAAGAACATCGGCGAGATACCCGAAAACGATCTGGCCAACGACTGCACCAGCAGATGTCGCAATCTTAATGGCCGTATCTGCGGAGTGTGGAATATTACCATTGTTCGATTCCTGCCAAAATAAGATGCCAAGCATAGCCGTGGTGAGGTTTATTGCAAACAACTATAACAACAAGTCAGTCTCTCCACTACACTGCCATGAAGCGACAAGCTTACACTGTACGCATCGGTAAAGAAACCAACTCCAGTAACGACAATTAGTCTTATGTGGTACCATCCGAAAGTTGCTTTATCAAGCTCCGCAAGAGCCATCCGTCTCCGCTCATTCGGGTCCACGATGTGTGAGTAGACTCCCGGGACATCTCGATACGCTGAATTCCCCACACGGTGGAAGGCTAACATGAGGTTATAAGTTTAAATCGCGAAACCGTAGTTCGGGCATCCAAACAACACTTCTCGGAAAGGGAAGTTGGACGGCGAGTAAAGAGCAGAATGATGTTGAGATATTGCAAGAAACCACATCGATGACAAAACGAATTTATCCCGCCGTCAGCAGCGGGCACTATGCAAGACAATCCAGGGTTATAAGACAGGAGAATGAGCAGGAGCCAGTGATTGGCCGAGAAATTGGGACAACTACTTGAAGAATTGAAGGCAGAGGGAGTTGTTGATCTGCTCTGATCTTAAAAATCGTCGGGAAATCTGGAGAAGCTGTGGTTAAAAGTAGACGAGCGATTGGGTGATCATCACGACTGGCACCAGGAAGGCGAGCTCAGACCAGGTTTGAGCTATTGGCGCCATGGTGTCGGGACTTTGGCCTGCCGCCGGTGCGCCCGCCTGGAGGCACGTAGTGAGCTGTTGAGCCCTGATTCGTGAGCTTCCATCACACATGGCTTGCGGAGACTAACACCTCAAAACCTCACGGGACGGAATCCTGGGTGCGTGGGGGATGTCACAACAGTAGCGTCGACGCCACAGAGCCTTTTTGGCCATCATGTAGCTGGATTCATTCGTCCAGGGCCTGCGTTCGTCGTCTGAAGGGCAGCGAAGAATCGATTTCGACATTCTAACACGAATGAAATGGAAGTCTCCTGCTCCTGGAGGGGCTTATGCTGTAAATTCAATTCTCAGCGTGTGATACTTCCCAACTGCCATTGGCCTAATACGATCTGGATGTGATCGACCTCGCATACTGTGAAGGGCAAGTAGCCACGCGGTCGACTCTCGAGCAGCCTTCTCTTTAGGCCTGGCTATGATCTGACGCCGAGACAGGTCGAGGGCTAATGCACTGGTCGACGACGTCTCGTACGATATTTGCTGGCGTTCTTGTCGAGCTTCAACTGAGACCTGGTCCTCGAGCTTTTGTGCAAGGCTTGTTCCTATTGTAGGCTTGCTTGTATGCCAAGCTCTGGACAAAGGTCTCGAATGGGACAAATCTCTCGGCAGACTGTCAAGATGTGTACGCCAGCAGTGCGAATTCAGAAGCTTGTGCAAGGTCAACAGCGAACTCTGCGGTAGAGTCCAAGAGCTGACGTTGGCATCAAGTCCGTCGGACGTTGTATGGGTAAACTGATTCAATCGAACACGGTCCTTAAAAGGTGGGCAATGAAGATACTTATTGAACATGCTCTCCAGGCCTCAGAATTGAGGCAGAGTGCTTCGGATCACGACCGATATCGCGCCGGGCCGAAAAAGAAAACGAGGCTAAATTATGTTAAGCCTAGCGTATCGCTCTCTCCCCAAAACAGCGTCCCCCTATAATTCTTCGTAAGCCGTATCTCTACAGCCAAGCCCACCTTCCAGCAGTGCTCGACTCTTTCGTTTTCCATTGAAGGCGACCAGCGTCACAGTCTTCAGCGCAGAACTGCATCTGCAAAGCTGTGAAGATAAACGTTGCGATGCCGGAATACATCCGATCTCATCACTTTTAAAGCAGCGAATGCGGGTACCAATTCTTATCTTGGAAGGGCTAGCCGACAAAATGTCATAGGGCAACGTTTATCTGCGGATATTGCTGGTATCAGTCATGACCGTGATATCTATCATCGGCCCGGTTTGCGGCCAATCTTCAACCTCACGATACTAATCTCCACTTCATCTTCACACCAACGTGCTCTTTTCCTTAATTGGGACACGTTTTGACTTCTACTTGAGATTCCAGCATTCAGTCTATGCTCACGGCATGCCTCGACTGGCCAAGACCGCGACGAACCCCGCAGTACAAGAGCCCAGGAAGAAGACAAAATCCCGGAACGGATGCCAGCGCTGCAAGCTGAAAAGAGTACTACTTTACTCCCTCTCCTAATACCATGCCTTCCTGACTAATGCGGTTCAGTTGAAATGTGATGAGTCGAAACCTGGTTGTCAGAACTGCAAAAGCCGAAACGTACCCTGCCCCGGCTACGAGAAGTCTTTGAAATGGTCGACCAAGTACGAGGTATTTCAACCGACCATATTCGACCCATCTCCAACCGCGGGCAGAGATTTAGGGAGTGAAAATCTACCGACAGTCAACGATATCACTCTCCCGCCAGATGTCGTGAGCGGCTTTGAAGACGCTTTAGCTGCCGTGCTACCATCACGTGAGAAGAGAGTATTAGATCCTACACCGCCTTTTGAGGTTCCAAACGATCGAGAGAAGGACACAGATGTGGAGACTATCGTTCCAACTGGAGGGGGTAACAACGATGTGGACCAGCCCACCGAAATCTCTGAGACCATCACGAGCCCTGGCTTTCCTCCGGATGATATTGATTCCACGGCACTGGACGTCCTCTTCGAAGACCGGTATGTGGGGACAGAGGATGCGTCATCATTTCAGCTTGAAGATTTTGACGCGAGCATGCTCGATGAAATCGATGACATCGGTGAGATCGACGTGCAAGAAATCGACAACATCATAAATGAGCGAGCTATTGCTCCAAATAACACCCGGCTGTCTCGCTCTTTGCTTCTTGATTATTACCGTTTGCCGAAACCATCTCCGTCACGTACATTGGATGATGTCAACTCCATGTTGATACGTCACTACTTTGGAGAAGTGTGCGGTCTATACTCATCATTCGATTCGCCGCTCAATCCGTTCAGAGCAACCATCGGGCGCGTTTATCAAAGCTCGCCTTCCATCTATTATGCTATTCAATCCATGGCAGCGGCACAATTGGCTAACACCTTCCCCTACATGAGTGCCACCGGCTTGGAGATGCAACGAAAATCATACCAATGCTTACACGAAGAGATGCAACTCATTAGCGCTGGTCAAATGAAGAGTGAAAGGACAATGCTCACGATCCTTCTTCTTGGCCTTTCCACCTGCTGGCACAACTGTAGCGATCTTGGCATTCCTCACCTGACTGCCGCAAGAAATCTGATTCTCCCCAAATTACTCGAGGCAGGCGGATCTGAAGAGGAGGAAATTCAACGCCAAACACAGTTTTTTGAAGAATCTCTGATCTACTGGGAAATGCTGATGGGATTTGTATCGCAGGAAGCGATGACTTTCTCCCCAATGTCTGGATATAAAACCAGAGTCGGGCCCCGTAAAATTGGCTCTGCTGCCAGAAGACCAGACGGCAAGATTGTTCCTCATCCATGGACGGGTATTGCGCCGAGAATACAAATGCTCTTCGCCGAAGTTGGAAGATTGGTCCGTCGAGAGAGGATGTTGCACCTCTCAGCGATCTTCGATTTTGATGCAATCAAAGAGATTTTGAATTGCGGCACGCTGCTCGAAGAACAACTACTCGCAGCTGAGTATCCTCTCGCTGATGAGCTCGCAGATATAGGTGATGAGAAAACATCTAAGCATGACTTTATAATACTAGCGAGCGCGTACCGATGTGCCGGACTATTGGAGATCTACCGAGTCTTTCCGTCTATCTTGCGCAAACGACTGGGAAATGAGGACTTCACAACTGTCGCCGAGGATCTTGATATCACCTTTCCCACACCCCGCTTTGAAACATGCCACGAGTCCACAGACATGAAACTTTGGATCAATTCCCTCGCTCTACATATCTTGCAGACACTGGAAAAATTACCATCATCCTCGGGCACCTGCTCACTGCAACCCATCCTTTTCGTGACTGCGTCGACTGAACTTCGATTTGTGTCGTCATTAGATTACTTCGATCTTCACGCCAACGACGCAAAGATTCTGCACGCGCGAACGTTTGCGCATAGCAGGCTGAGCGAATTCGCTTTGAGACTTCCTGCAAAACCCTTAAGAAGAATGTTGGAACTAATTAAAGAGGTGTGGCGTAGAATGGATCAAGGGGAAGACGTTTTTTGGATGGATGTAATGATTGAGAATGGATGGCATACTATTATGGGATGAGAGGTACGAGCATACGGAGTCATGGGCGACGGCCATTACACGATCATTTTCACCTCGAATACCAAATTCAGACTGCTTTCGCGAACACAGGAGAAGTTGACGGCTATTCAATCGATATCTTGGACGACTGCACGATTCTACAGGTCCTCTTGCTTTCCGAAGGAGCGTAACGAGTGCATTTCCGGTTAGATCGCCTGCTAAATTGCACCGACGAGGTTTATTAAATCGAATTCCTCATGTATGGCTTCCCTAGACTGCGCCGTCTATATGAGTGAGTAACAAAAATTTGGAATTGTTTCATGGCAACGTCCCCTTATTGGACTCGAACCAATGCAACACTTTCTCGCCATAGCACCACTTGAACTGCTGCCGAACGCAACTCATCTCTGGAAAATTAATCTTGCTTCGAAATTGCAACACCATCTCTCACCCAAAGCGACATCGAGGGACCAAGATACCCCTGGGAACAGTCCACTTCGAGTCATGCGCATTCTGATACGAGACCCGAAAGTGGACACTGGTTCAACCAAAGTATACCAATAGAAGCCTAGCTCGACCCGGACGGATAATAAGTGTAGAAGAATCTAATTGCATCGCCCTAGGAGGATTCCTAAAAGAATAGGCTCATGATAGGATTTGAGATGATTTGGGAGTTTAGAACCGTGCCATAAAAGATTCACGATTCACGAACCACAGGGTTTCATATAAGGTTGCCTTTACTTTCTTGCAATTACATGCCGCAAACTAATACTACTCTCTTAGGTCTCTAAGCCAACTCTCTCACCGGCTAACTGACGTCCGTTCACAACTCGGTTTCACCTGCTTCCAATCTGACCCGCAAGCTACGTTCTCGCCCTCAAACTAGTACTTACACGACTGAGGGTGGAGATGAGAATAACTCTAGACATTGTGGGATTCAATGAAGAAGAAGAGAGTTAGAATGGATATGATATCAAGGCTGGCAGTATGAGACATAATAAAAGAGTGGATCAGGGGATGAAGAAGAGGTTGAGGCAGACGAGAAAGATGACTGTGTTGAACTATCTTACGCTCCGAAAAGGGACTCCAAACAACGGTGATCCTCGCTTCTGTTACAGACGAGAGCCGCAGCAAGATGTTAAGAGTCGAGAAATGCGCTACACAATTTTCCTGCTTGATGTAATCAAGCCTACAACGGCCCAAGTTGCCTCCGATTCTCCTTTACCAACCGTACGATACCCCCTATTACAAACCTGAAGTCATTAGAGAGGCTCTTCGGGCGCCGGTATATGGGTCTTTACTACTACGAATATTGCAACTCTGACGGTATCAGGAGGAAAAAAAGTTACACGGTCGCTGAATTATACGCCACAGCGGCTTCAACTGGAATCGATTTCCTGATTGGTTGTGTCAAAATTGAAGGCTCATGTTTCAATCGTCTGGCTGATCAATATTTCCTTTCTTTCTTTCCTTTCCTTTTCCCAGAGCCACAGAACAGGAAGTGGGTACAAACCAGAGCAGTATATGGAAAGATTTTACAAAGCCACCCGCGACTCTCGAGGTCCTCCCGTAGGAATCTATTCCGCGATCGAGCTAGCAAGGAGATTGGGAATTAATCCGACTTGCTTGTTGTTGGTGCAAAGCTACGTCTAATTTCTACATTCCGCGTGTAACCAGCGTACAGAAAACGATTAGCCTTTGGGAAACTTGATGGATGGCTTTCGCGTTAGTGAGAGTATGCTACGGGTGTAATTTACAATATTCCGTTAGCAGCTCAGTTATCAGACACTGTTCCCGTAGAGTGACACGGAATTTGTTTATGCTCCAAAGCTTGCATTCCGCAACCCTGGCATGGGTATAATGACGGGTTCATGAGTTGAAGCACACATTGCCTATACGAATAAGCCAAGGGGAAGCTGGAATAGTCCTGGCTGATGACTAACTTATGAAAAACGGACTTGATGTTATGGATGCCTTGAAAGCTATTAAGGGAATGCTAGATGATTGTTGATTCTTCGAGACTCATATCTGTTGTGTTTTTGAGCCAGCGCCCATACCAAGGTCCTTTTGTCTCTTCGGGATTTTGGATTCTCGGCATCTGCGCGGCCTCTAATCAGATTTACTGTATGATAATAGCGTCGATGGAGATTGTAGGTCGGCATCGGCAAGATGATGGAGTACCAAGCAAAGCCCGTTCAAAATGATTCTTCGGGGAATGAGTTCTGGACTGCCCCACCATGTTTTCTTTCCTTATTTTAACCCCGCCTTCCACGTCTGTCAGGTGCACTTTAAAAAAAGTTCACTGACTCAACCCTTGATCATGCCTTCACAAAACATGGACGCCGAACATTTCAGTACAGGGCATAATCGAAACTTCCCTAGGAAGAAGTGTGGTGAGTATTTGCAATCATCAATTGACGTTTGACTGATCAATGGAACAGGAGTCCTCGGTGGCACTGGTTCGGTTGGTCAACGATTCATCCTGCTCCTCGCTCTTCACCCACACTTTGTCCTTCATGCTGTAGGAGCATCTGAACGTTCAGCGGGCAAAAAGTACAAGGATGCTGTGAGGTGGAAACAGTCACTGCCTTTCAACAAACGAATTGGCGACCTGGTTGTCAAGAAATGTGTACCAGAAGAGTTCAGTGACTGTGACCTCGTATTCTCAGGTCTGGATAGCGATGTAGCTGGGGACGTAGGTACGTACTCCAAGTCCTCGACTAATAGACTTTGGCTCACATACTGGCAAAGAATTGGCATTTTTGAAATCCAATCTTGCCGTCTTCTCGAACGCCAAAAACTACCGTCGCGATCCAATTGTTCCCCTCGTCGTCCCGACTGTAAACCTACCGCACCTCGACGTCATTGCCCACCAACGCAAGCATCATGGTCTAGAGAAGGGTTTCCTTGTTTGCAATTCTAATTGCGCTGTCATTGGCGTAGTCATCCCGTTTGCCGCACTACAATCCAAATTTGGTCCCGTGGACCAGGTCAGCGTTGTGACGATGCAAGCAGTTTCCGGTGCAGGCTATCCCGGTGTAAGCAGCATGGACATTATCGATAATGTCGTGCCATTCATCTCTGGCGAGGAAGACAAACTTGAGACGGAAGCACAAAAGATTCTTGGTAGTGTGAACAAGGAGGTGACTGGCTTTGAAGACCAAAAAATGAGAATCTCCGCAGCATGTAACAGGGTGCCTGTTCTGGACGGGCACACAGCGTGCGTTTCCCTACGATTTGCGAAGAGGCCACCACCGAGTGCCGAAGAGGTCAAGAACGCAATGAGGGATTACGTCTCTGAGGTCCAGAAGCTCGGCTGTCCCTCTGCTCCGAGTAATGCTATTGTTGTGCTGGATGAACCAGATCGACCACAACCTAGACTGGACCGTGAGACGGATCGCGGTTATGCTGTAAGTGTAGGAAGAATCAGGGAGGACGAGACAGGAATCTTTGATATCAAGTTCGTCGCGCTCAGCCATAACAGTAAGCCTTTCCTGTTGTTAATTTGGGCACAGAAGAGTGACTAATCGTTTCCCAGCGATCATTGGAGCCGCAGGATCATCTATATTGAATGCCGAAGCAGCAGTACTGAAAGGGTTTGCATGAGAAGGGGCTATGATTGTCTGCAAAAAAGTGATTTCAAAACTTGTACTTGATACCATTAATCCAAAATGATTATTCTCGAATGAAATGACATTTACTTGCATTTCTCCCGCGAGCCAACCTGCATGACGCAAAAAGTGGCAGAACATATGTGGGCTAGCGTTATAACCTGCCAAGCGGCTTAGTCATGGACCCGCACAATTTGGCGAGATTCGAAAATGCATCAAATTTCACAGTCGATATTCAACCACCAACGACTACTTCTTTGACCTCCGTGATTAACGAACCGCAATCATGGGCCGTGGACCGTGAGTTACCTCCCAGAGATTCTTTCATCGGCTGTGCAATTGTGTTTTGAACAGTTCCTGGTCTTCGCCATTTCGATGACCAACTGCAGCCATCCCACTTCCTCATTATTGTTGCTAACTATCTGCTGCGTGTAGAAAGAAGCATCAGAAGCGCCTTAGCGCGCCATCGCACTGGCTTCTTGACAAGCTCTCCGGTATGTCGACGACAGTTCCTGTGGCGAGGCATTGCTCCATCCACGAGACTGACATGCTCTAGGTGCCTATGCGCCAAAACCTTCTCCGGGTCCTCACAAACTCCGTGACTGCATGCCACTGATCGTGTTCCTCCGAAATCGCCTAAAATATGCACTCAACGGCCGCGAAACGAAGGCTATTGTGATGCAGCGTCTCATCAAAGTCGACGGTAAAGTTCGCACGGACGCTACCTATCCAGCTGGTTACATGGACGTTATCTCGATCGAGAAGACCAACGAGAACTTCCGCTTGATCTACGACACCAAGGGTCGCTACACCGTCCACCGTATAACCGAGGAAGAATCACAATACAAGTTGGGCAAGGTGAAGCGGGTGCAGCTAGGCAAGGGTGGAATTCCCTACTGTGTTACGCATGACGCGCGAACGTAAGTTTGCTGCCTCCATCAGCCGTTGGACACAGTTTGGGCAAGATGCTCGAGGGAAACCTCGTGCGTCAGGCATCAGACCAAACCATTGGCGATGTCCTTTCGGCGGAGGAATTGAATACTGAATGAAAGATAGGATCCGTTATCCAGATCCAAACATCAAGGTCAATGACACTATCAAGATCGACCTTGCTACCGGCAAGATCACCGACTTCATCAAGTTCGACACTGGTGTCATCTGCATGGTTACCGGTGGTCGTAACATGGTAAGCTCATATTCCTTTTCTAATATAGATCACGCACTCACTGAACTTACAGGGCCGTGTCGGTGTCATTACCCACCGTGAGCGTCACGACGGAGGTTTCAACATTGTGCACGTGAAGGACGCAGTCGACAACGAGTTCTCCACTCGGGAAAGCAACGTCTTGTAAGTCATCCACTGCTTATCAGTGTCATTGAGAATACTGACGTTCAAAGCATCATCGGCCGTGAGAAGCCATGGATCAGTCTGCCGAAGGGCAAGGGTGTCAAGCTTACGATTGCTGAGGAGAGAGATCGTCGTCGAGCAGCCACTATTGCTGGTCATTAAAAGATGGCGGGCCGCGGAGTGAGAGGAAAGGCAGTCTGCAGATAGCGAAAAGGGGAAAGTAGCATGCATTTTGCTGGGGACATGTGTTTTAAGTCTACAAAGGCGTTGGTTCCGAGACGGAAATGTATGACGAGGCTCTCAGACATCAGAATACCAAACAGTAAAAATAAAACCCGGTCAGAACACCCTGATTCCCGTGATACGAAATTGCAGCCGACAGAATGGGACAGTAACCCCATAATGGAACCTGTGAGGCTATTTTAACCCTGCTGTTGGGCCGTTTGCTGGCGTGCGAAACGTCGCGACTTCTTCCAGAAGTCCATAAAGGAGACTTCTCATGCAACAGGGGAGGTCAGAAACCGGTCGAAGCGATAGCAGCATACCAGGATGCGACAAGCAGCAGGTCGGCCCGTGGGCGATGTGACACAACCGACCGTCAAATTGGGTGGTTGACGCAGAATTGAGTGGTCCTTGGCGTTGCGGTTCAAATTATCGGTGAGTGTGGCGCGGAAGTAGGCAGATGGGCCTTATTTGAGACGCTATTGTTGCTGCTGTTTTGCCTGCGAGAACGACATGGCGAAGCAACAGGCGGAAGGCAAGGTGATGGCAATTGGACGATACGAGGTCGAGAGACGGGTGTTTGTGCCTTCTGCTAGAGTGGAATGGGTTTGGCCGGGCCTGCGTGCATCTGCAAATCTGTGATAACGCTGGATTGGGGGAGTTTGGTGCTTGTCTGGCCCTTGCAAGCGTGCCTGAGCGGCAATCTAACTTGGCTGTGTCGACGTCTTCCACGCGTGTGGCTTTGCTCCTGGGCTGCGTGCGCCCTTCGCTATTGGCACATCCCCCCCAAGCGTTCACCATTCAACCAGCACACTCTCTCTCTTCTCGCTCCCCGCAGGCTGGTCCACCTGCCAACTTTCGCAAGCGGAACAACGTCTCTTCCACATCGTGACGACGATAAGAGGTTCCATGCCAATGCCATCGCATCCAGTTTCTTCTCCCAAATCCTCGTCCCTCGTTGCTCATCGCCGCGCGTAGACGCCCGTTTGCGACTTGTCTCACCATTATTGTAACCAACCGCTTGCATTCTAACTGCGGCTCCCCGACTTCCTCTCTACAACCACCGCCTGAGTCTTGAAGACCGGTCTTTGGCGAGCCGGTTCTTCTTCAAGGACTCACTTTCGCCGTCATGTTACGGCCGGCCACGCCGTTGTCGATTCTATTCTTCGCCGCATTCGTCCTCCTACTCCTTTCGACCTTATCGACTCCTATCATCAAGGCGATACCTCTGGCTACCTTCGAAGGCGTCAATTTCGGTGTATTTGGATACTGCAAAGGAGACGACTGCAGTGGAGTGAGGATAGGCTACAGCACTGGTATGTACAATGTTTCAGCAAACGCTGCGAATCCGTGTAACCGTCACTTTGCGAAGATCATCCAGAGTTGACAAGACATATTTACAGACGGCCTATTTTCAACCGCCAGCGACTCGGATTTCTCTTTACCTTCCGCCACACGACACTCACTCTCTTCGATTCTTATCGTGCACCCCATTGCCGCCCTACTCACTTTAATATGCTTCGGACTAGCTGTCGCTGCCCATTTCCATTCTCCCGCCCACTCGCCTCGATACCTCCTGGCCCTCCTAATTCTAACGTTTCCAACACTTCTGGTCTCACTGCTTGCATTTCTAGTCGATGTTCTCTTGTTCGTACCGCATATGGCCTGGGGAGGATGGATTGTTTTGGCAGCTACCATCATAATCGTGGCGAGTGGTGTGGTCACTTGCGCCATGAGACGAACACTCGTCAGTCGAAAGGCCAGGAAGAAGAGGATAGCTGAAAATGCCGAGATGAATGGGGATAATTATTACGCCAACCGTCTTGGTCCAGGAGGCGAAATACTACCAAAGGCTGAATCTCCTCCACCATTATCTGCGGGCGACACTGTCACCCTGACGGATAAAATGCCAGGATATGCGTCTTTCGAAATGCAGAAACCACAGGGTCCAGACGATATGACTCCTTTGAATCCTCGAAATCCTTCAGTCAAGAGTAATAGTACTGGTGGAAGACAACAAGGCGCAGGCATGGGCTATTCTGAAGATGGGTCCGATAGATCTCGAGATATTGGACGAGTTCCAACTGGTCGACGACAGCCGCGCGATCAGTACGGAAACCTAATCCCACCTCTACCCACTGATGCTTACGGTGCTGGACCAATGGGAATGCAAGGTGGACCAATGCGACAAGGGCCTAACGCAATGGGTGCCCCTGGTCGAGGAGGGTTCAACGTCCCCCGAGGAAGAGGAGGCTACCCGTCAAGAGGGGGATATCCACCGAGAGGAGGCTATCGTGGAGGTCCTCAGGGGATGCGTGGTCCGCCACCCCCTGGTTGGAATGGCGACGGAAGAGGGGGAGGCATGGGGCCTGGCCCCGGTATGATTGGCGCAGGGATGATGAGACGAGGGCAGAGGGGTCCTCCGCCAGGGTACGATAACAGGATGTATCAAGGGCCAGTACGTGAGCAGTCACCAGCCGGGTATGGTTCAAGAGGCATATCACCTGCTGCTCCTATGCAACCGCCAATGCCAATGGGTCAAGCTATGATGATGGACTCAGCACCTCTTTCATCACAACCGTACGGTGTAAGAGAAAGTGATTCAGATGTTCAAGGCATGTTGGCATTGCAGCAGCAAGGGCTCCAAGGTCCTCCACCACGGAGAAGGTCTCAAGATCCCATCAGTCCCGGCAGCGCCTATTCCACAGAGTGAGTCGATCTTAATCGTACTTGGAAGAACTATAGCTAATCAATACTAGCGAATATGTTGCCCCAAGAGCCAATTGGAATCAAGCACAGCATCCTCCTCTTATCCAAAATAATTCAGATCAGACACTTCCTAGCAGCAGTAACAGTCGAGGTCTATCCCCTATTCAGGCCTCACCAGTTGAGCTCCCCGCCCAACTCGCCAATAGCCCGCCATCCACCCATCGCCGTAACAACTCTGGAAATTACTATGAAGATGTAGATCCTCGATTTGCCGAACCTATGCCTTCTACTACTCTCGCTCCTGGTAACCATCCTCCCGCATTATTGCCTGGCGGATTCACTCCCAATGCTTCACCCCGCCAACACAATGTCAATCTACTCCCCAATAACTCCTCCAATTCTCTGAGTCCAAGTGAAGGTCACCTCGATCGCAACTCGTCCTACGAAGAAGGCTCCGGCTCCCGCTCCCCAGCAGCTTCAGAAGCCTCTCACTTCACGTCAGTCTCTCAGCGAGGTGTAAATCCCAACTGGCACCCACCAGCAGGTCAATATGGTGCCCCACCTCCAGGTGGATTTGGTGCTTATGGACCTCGAAAACCACCACGGCAGGAGGATGTGATTATGGAAGCCAGTGCAGGCAATCCGGATTTCGCTGTTCCTGGCATTCCCGCACCTGGGCGAGGGAATAGAGGTGGAAGAGGTGGAAGAAACAGTGGCACTATGAGGCAACCGGGTGTCATACCACCAATTAGTGGTGCAGGAGGCAGATATCCGGGGGCCGAAGCGATATAGAGCATCAAAGCTCATGACAATCCTGGATTGGATGACGTTTGTCATATTACGATCAGGCACTTTCCACCGCATTAGCCTGTTCTTCATTTTCTCTTCTTTTCACTACGGGACGGACGACTTACCCTCCAATGGCAGATTCAACCATCAATCTTCTAACTTCTAATTCGCCCTCATCGCCTTCTTCAATCGCGTCGCCGAACCTCCTACATGAGTCTAAGCCATACTTCGTTCCCTCCTTCCTCTTCGTCTCCACGGTCTTTTAGTCCCGGGATGATGATGACTTCTTCTGTACAAAATTCTTTTCCCATTCGGCATTGCAACCGGGCCCTCGAGTTTTCTTATCTTTTTTTCTAAGAACATGGGCTATTAGGATCCAGCGATTTCTCTCTTCGTCCATTCTACCCAACTTCCGGAATCGACTCTGGTTACATTACTTGTACCGGATTTCGAAAATCACGGGGTTATGACGATTGTTCAATTTCTTCTTTTTCAAAAAGCGCCCTTCTTATGAGCTTTCGCCATACGGGCGACTCGAGATGCCCCATTCTCTTTCTAAACTTGTATGTACGGTGTATGTACTTAATTTCTAGTTCCCGCGCCATGTTTCTTTTTCCCATCATCGGCATCCTCTTACTTTTTGTATTATTGGTGGATGGAAACATTGTATAGCGACTTGCTTTTCTTAGGAGAATCGAGTTGAGGAAGTTGGCGGTGGGTTGGGATGGGATGGGAGGAGGAATAAGGAAGTGGACTAGGATAAAGATAGTAAATAAGGAATGAGTTAATTTAAGCTAAATTCCAAATTGAGTAATATTTGTTTGCTTGTGTAACTTGTGGGATGGAAGGATGATGTCTGCTTTTCCAGCTGTGGTGGATGGAGTGGAGGGTCTGGATGAAGACCGTTCTTTGTCTTGAAGACTATGCACAAGTTTGCTCAATTCAAAACACAAGGCTTACCTTGACTAGATATAAAAAGCATAAAAGCTTCTCTCCATTTGGACAACGTCGAAAACCTACTGATTCTTCCATTTCACAGCTTCCCTTCGAAGTTAGCATATGCCAGACAGCAAGGGAGGTGGGCGGACTAACAGCCATCGACGCCTGCCTGTCAAAAACGGCTCTTCCAACCAGAACCAACCATTCCAAAAGATTTAGACGTGAAGAGCTACGGGACGAGTCTTTTCAACCCGGCTGTATGAGAGGTGCAAAAAATCGAATCGGATTGAATTGAATTGACGAGTCTATCCCTATCCACGCTATAATGATGCAGTGAAAAAAAGGACAAAGGCCGCCCGGATGCAAATAGATGCGTAGAAGAGGTATCCAGAACGCGCGATGAAGAAAATTAGAATAGGGAAAATGAACCGGCAATAGACGGATCATGCCTGGGTTCACGCATCACGACGACGCCGGAGTAAGCACTGCCTTCTCTTCTCTTCCTGCTTATCGAAATACCCTTCTCGAGGAATCACTTGGGCAGATCCATGATCTTCCCTGGATTCATCAACCAATATTCATCCAGCGAGCCTTTGATGGCTTTCATGACGTTCATAGTATCCAGACCGAGTTCTTTCATCAGGGAGTCTTTCTTGCCGAGACCGATTCCGTGTTCGCCTGTGCATGTGCCTTCCATCTGTAATGCGCGGTCTACCATGTCGTGGATGCATTTCTCGACTGCTGCGCGTTCTTTCGGGTTTTTGCTATCGTATCTAGAGTTCAGAGTCCCGGAATTAGCTTGACGTCGGTTTTGGAGTTAAGGTTTAGAGAAGGGGGGAAACACTTGCAGGATGGATTCGTGGAAGTTTCCGTCTCCGATGTGTCCGAGGATGCTTGCGAAGAGGCCGAGATCGTCCATTTCCTTCTTCGAAATTTCTATCATCATGTCAGTGTCGTCCGAAGCCAGCCGGCCTGGGGTGAGGTCCTACCTATGATGTCTGGAAGCCTTGAGAGCGGAACTGCGACGTCCGTCGACCAGACTTCTAAGCCTTCCTTACGGAGGGCGAGCATGCTCCAAAGAGATTCTTTCCTGGCAGACCATAAAGTCTTCTGCTCTTCGGCGTCAATGGCAAACTCGAAGTCTCCGCTTTTATGAGATTTCGCGATCGATTTGACTAGTTGGACGTTTTCTTGGACCTGTGATACGGTTAGTGGAAGGTCTAGGCCATGCGTTAGGAAGGGTATATGCTTTCGTACCCCTGCCTTAGTACCCGAGAATCTGTGTTGTAGCCTTAGCGCACAGCGTCTTGAACATGCTGAGTAGGACTCACTTGAAGAACATGGTTGGCACTTCCTTCCATTTTTTCGGGGTGGATCCTGATCGGTTTATCACATTCATCTGAACCTCGTCCATAATTTCCATAGCTGCCACAGGAACACCAGCTCGCATGACCTTCGCTGCTGCTGCTGCTGCATCGCGGATCGTTGGGAATGTCACAACAGCGACACTGGTTTCCTGAGGTATGACCGCGAGTTTGAGTGTTATCTCGGTGACAAGGCCCAAAGTCCCCTCGGAGCCGATGAAGAGGTTTGTCAAGTTATATCCAGCCGATGATTTCCTTTTCCCCAGTGTCAGAGAATCCGAACGACGTGGAAACTTAGCTTGAAACGTACCGTGGCCTACGGCGAGTTTTGATCACTGTCCCATCAGCCAGAACCACCGTGAGATTCACAACCCAATCTTTCATAGTCCCATAACGAACGGCGTTTGTTCCACTGGAAATAGAATTGAACCAAGTCAGGAGTCTCTTCTACGGGCATCATTGAAAAAATCGTACAACGAACCTGCAGCTTGTCCCCACCATGCCGCCGATTCTGGCCTAACAGGGGGATATTAGCACGTGATCGGGATTACTTGGCCTGGACGTTCCGGTGAAGCGAGGTCAAACTTACAGATGGACCGGGGTCGACAGGGAAGAAGAGGCCCGAATTCTTTATCTGCTCATTCAAGGACATCCAAGGAACACTAGGCTGGACTACTACGTCCATACTGGGTTCTAACAGTTAGCTCAATCTCGAGCAATTAAATTTCCGGATTAGCCCTTTGTCGAAGGGTGAATGCGCATTCAGAAGGCAGTTCAGAATGTTTTGACCGCAAGAAGCAGATGAAGGACAGACTCGAGTTGTAAAGAGTTCGTGCTTACTCGTCTTCGTGCAGAGCGATTATTTGATCCATGAAGGTGAAGTCAATGCTCATTCCCCCATAAGGAGCAGAGAAATTAGCCTCCAGACTCGACCCGCCAGAATATGGAACTGTTGAATAATCAGCTGCCGCCGTAACCGCTAGCTATCCCGTGTACAACATACTCATGGGTACACGATATTTGTAACATGTCTTAGCAATTTGAGAGACCTCCTCCGTAGATTTTGGGTATGCCACAGCCACTGGTAGTTGATCGATGTTGATACTGGACCACTCGGAATAGCCATGCATGAGGAGGTCCTCATCGTCGGTGCTAATGGTATCGTCTCCAAGGATATACCTCAACTCGTTAATTGCCTGGTAGAAATTAGCTTCCTGATAAGACTCGGGCATGTTTTGATCCTCACCTTTTCCATATCCGTTTTGTTGGCGTAGTGGGGCTTTGCTGACCGAGTCCAGGGGAGTTGGAATTTTGGACTCTTGTCATTGACTCCATAGAGATACATAGCAGAGCCAGTGAATGCAGTAAAGAGAAAAACACGGCCCGAGGACCAAAACGTCTGTCCCATCCTCGGTATGCCGGGCTGGTGGGCGGCGCTTGTCTCTGCCCGAAGATTGCCCCGCCTCAGCAATGAAGAGGCGAAGGGCCTGATGCGAGAAGCTGCGGCTCGAAACATCGTGAACGGCGGATACTAGGTGGGGAAGTGATCCCTAGCGGTCGATGCTTGATAGGAAAGGGAGCAGTTGAGGCGGCGGCTGCAGGCCATCAGTCTCGCCGGGCTGGCAGATACAAGAGAAGTGAGAGACCAGGACGACGCCGGCCGGGTTCGTTAGACATTTTGTAGGAGATAAAAGCCACGGTGGGAGCGGGGACGAAGGAAACTATAATTGTCTAAACGCAGTTGGCGCGATTTGTCCACATCGTCGCTTGCCAGCAGCGGGCCAGCTCAGAGCCAGGGTGCCGTTAAAGGTTGCAATTGTCCGTATTGTCAAGGCGGAACGGACCAGTAGCAGAGCGGCAGGCTGACCTGTACGCAGCTCGTGGGCCAAAGTTTCCACGGCTCTCGGGCTCATGCAACAAATTGCAAGGAAAAAGGGCTGCATGATCAGCTTCAGGGGTGGCTGATGACAGAAGCAAAAGCAATTGCGGGGAAAACATGGCTCTCGCATGCTCGCACGGCTTTGAGGCCGCTGGATGGAGGCCTGCAGCCTCTAATTTGACGATGCCTCCAATCCATCCCGGCTGCTGTCGCGTGATGGCCTGGCGAGGCGTCATCGTGGAGCCCGTAGAGCCCCAGGGGAGCACCGCCGCTGTGGTCTTGGTGCTGTGCCTTTTCCCAGAGCCGCTGCGAGACTGCAATACATTTCCTTTTTCAGCCAGGATCGGACTGGAGGCGCTCTGCCAGGGACGGCGACCTGGGCCTGGGATCACGGCCGTTGATGAGGCTCGCCGCTGGTGATATCGACACCTGCCGCCGCCACAGCAATCCCCATCTGCGTCTGCATCGCTCCAGCAATCGTCCCCCTGAGCGGTGAAGACTTCCGAGCGCCGCTGAGTCGCATGTCCAAGAATTCATCTGGCCTGCAATTGGACACAGTGATACAGATTACCCTCGAGAAACTCGCATGCCTGTCCGTGCTGTGCAGCGCTGGAGGACCGCGAGTGTGGGGTGGCCTCCAAGCCTCTGCATCCCACCCTCTCCACCACTCCAAGCAGGCCTCGTCAACGAACCTCCTTCGTCATGACGCCTGGACCTGGACGCGGTGAGGAGAAAAATCCCGCATCTAGGACTCCAGGGCAAGAGCTGGTGATCGAATTCGTGCCCAATTTCACTCTTGATCCCAGACGTTCTTAGTCAGAGTATGCAGATAGATGCGCAGATACACTTTAGGACTCTGCACAGGCATGAAGGCTCTTGATCACGCTGACTTGGAACCTTCAAGACTGGAGGCCGTCGTTGTGCCAGTGTCGAGTCTCAGGGAACAGATTGGACATCCAACGTTGCGCCTCACCGACGCAGGCGGCCTGACCGGTGTGAATGAATGACATCCGACGACATTAGACGAGTTTTGCAATGTTGCCAGCTCTATCAACGTATGAGGCTGCAATTGCAAAAGATTCTCGCCACTAATTCGTGGCCAATCAGAGGGTTGGAGAAAAGCTTTGCGATGATTGTCAAACAATACTCTAAAAAGAACTTCGTTTATCTCAAGGGAAGACCATGCATCGAGAATGGGTCTTTTTTCGCGCACTGATTGTCAATCGCTCCTCGCGAGTCGCATTAGCAATTCAAATGAATCAACCGTGAAAGGGCCGGCAGTTGTTTACCTGGCTTAGGAGGTGAACTGCTCAGGAGTTCGTGGTGCAAGTACTTCGTACCTAGGCACGGAAGTGCTTCCGGTGCCTGGCCAACCAACCAAGACAAAATAATCAACCGCGAGGACTTGCTACTCCCACAGGGTCTCTCAACTCCACGACCGCGCATTTTTAGTCCGACAAACCATGGCCGATCCCGAAAGCGAGCTCGCAAAAGAACTCTACCGTGTGCTCGCATCTCCCTATCCTGCCTCGTTAGCGGTAAGTGCTGTTGTGCCACATCCATCTGCACACTTCCGCCCTTGCCCAAGTTCGCTCCGTCAACCCAACCTCATCGTCACACAAGGACAACACATGACTGTCGTCGGTATGCACGTCATATATAGCTGACGTTGGATGTGACTTAGAGACTGGCAGACCTCCTCGCCCAGAACGATACCCTGACGATTCGAAAATGGCTCGATCGGAACCCTTGCCAGATCACAAGGCTAGCCTCCGTCGCAGTTCAAGCCCTGCAAAACTGGCCCTATGCCTTGCGCATCCTGCAATGCCTCTGTTCGCTTCTCCTTTTCGTGCGTGGCTTTGAGGAACCTGCATCCAGCTAATCATGGGTTGACAGGTTGCGCTCCAAAGTTTCGAAACCAAATTCTTCAACAAGATCCGTGCTTCCTGGACGCTCTGCTCACGAAAGCGACGAATTCGTTGCGAGACTTTGATCAGGTGAGTTGGTTATGTCGGACTGTCCGAAATCGTTATGAGTGGGGAAACTCAATTGCACCTGCATGGACGATCATCCGTCGTGGGTGGGATGATTTGCGACTTGAAAATCCAATTTTTCAGGCCCTGAAATCGGACCTATTAATTCCTCCATTTCTCCATGGCCACGAAGCCCGTCTAACACATAAACCACCCTGCACGGAGACGAAAGGATCATAACCCCCCTGCTGAGCAGAAAGCCTGCATAAACATGCCTACCTTTCGTAGATAACGAATCATGCTACCCGCTCAAGCCCTAGGAATTTTCTTTTGTTTTTGTGTTTCACATGAGTCGTTATGAGAGGCTTACTTTTTTCTACAGTATTTCGAGATGTGTGTACTTTTCCTGTCGGAGCCGCTCCCCAATGATGTACCGATTCCAGCATCTACGCAATCCTTTTTTCTTCGTGCGTTCGAAAATGCGGGCCAATCACCGTCCGCTGGTACATTAAGACCAGTGTACCACATGTTGAATGGGGCTTGCAAAGGTCTATTGCTTGTCGTACCGCAAAACGTCAAAGATGAATTAGACCAGCAGTTGCGTCGGATCTTGAATTCGAATCCCGTACAGCAAGACTCGATGCTCCGATTATGGTGCTTTGGCATTATTCTCTTGATTGAAGATCGACCACAATGTACGGGCTCATCTCCGTCACCGTCCATGACAACAGGCATTACTCCGAGCACCGGAGAGAACGGTGTTGAAAGGGAATGGAGAACATCTGCCTCTCGGAAACTTTTTAGGTCAGCCGCGAATATGCTGAAGACCATACATCTTACAGTTTTGAGCGTTGTATGGGTCTGCAAAGGTGCATCTGACGTCTCTGATATAGAGGCAGTTGAGGGCATAAGAATTGCAATCAGAATGATGGAGCCTATTGACGTTGACGTCAGGCGAAGTTGGCTAGAAAGTGGTAAGCTGACCAAGTCAGGGCTCCTCAAGCTCAATGAAAGGATCCTAAGAAAAGACATACCGCCATTGGTTCAACTTGAAGTAAGCCTGAATTACGTTTGAAGAAGAGCTGATTCAACTAATATATATCCAGGCAATTTGCTTTCTAGCCACAATCCTTGATGAGAAGAACCTACCAGAGGAGGTAGTCGCGAAATACCGGACGATTTTGATGCAAAGTTCAAAGGACCAGGTTGATACCACGTTTTTAACGGACGCTCTCGCGCTATCTTTGCCTAAGTTTGCGCCCCAGCTTGGACGAGCAACCACTAAAGCAATAATCCAAGATCTATTGGCAAACAGCTCCACGCAAGGGCCAGTAAGCTATGTAGAGGCCTTGACCGTATTTGTCAAGGAGGTGGCGACTATTGTTCCAAATTGCGCAGCTCTGCGGTCCGACATCTTAATTTGCCTATCCTCGAACGAGCTTCAAGCTCCGCTCAAAAAATTTCTTGAGGTTGAGGTGGCGGGGTTGTCCTCCGAACCAGGCTGGCAAGGTTCTTGTACTGTTCATGTCGCCAACCAGCGGCGAGATCTGATATTCGGTACAATCTCAATGCTCTTAACTGCGGCATTGTCGACACAGTCTGATGAATCTGGAATATCGCAGACACTAGCGATTGCCCTGCTAAGGAAGCAACAGCAGCTCAGTCACTCTACAACAGCGTGCTTGCATCGCGTGCCTTCGTCCAAGAAAACGACAGGCATCTCAGTGATTGAGCAAGAATGCACACCGCGTAGTCAAAGCTATGCTCGAGACTGGAGACAACGTCTCGCATCAGATTTGGAACAGCAAAATACTCATCAAAAG
Organism: Hysterium pulicare CBS 123377; assembly: GCA_000467715.1. NCBI lineage: Eukaryota > Fungi > Ascomycota > Dothideomycetes > Hysteriales > Hysteriaceae > Hysterium > Hysterium pulicare. The sequence continues at coordinate 26,334 of AJFK01000296.1, read as the reverse complement.
GAGCTGGTGTTCAGAGCTGTCGCGCAACTCTGTCAAGGTCTTGAGGACAGATGCGAGCACATTGAAGAGCCGCTTCTGCAGGAACGGCGTAATGTCGAGGGGCTTCAGGCTGAGAATTCCCACCTGAACTCTCAGATATCGAAACTGGAAGCAAAGGCGGTTGATAAACGATTGATGATTGACGGTCTTGAAGCTGAGAAAATGCAAGCGGAAACAGATCTAGCGCAGGCTGAAACCGAGAATGGCCGCCTTTCGACAACAATCAATGATCTCAAAATCCAGCTCGCAAATACGAATAACCAAGCAGAGAAATCCCTCAAGGCTGCTCAGGAAGAGTTCAACATCAAAGAGATCCAGCTTCGAACGACCATTGTATCTCATGAAGAGACATTATTGGAGCGCAGCAAAGACATCGAAGATTTGAAACGTAATCTAGTTCAATTACAAGATAATATGCATCACGCACAAACACATAGCAAGAATCTTGATCAACTGAACAGTGATTACGAAACCCGCCTACGAGCCCGGGAACTCGAACTACAATCGGAACATCAAAACACCAGTCGACATGCTGGTGAGATTACCACATTGAAGGCTCATGAGAATGAGCTGAGCGACCGACTTCAGAGAACGCGAGGAGAGCTCGAGCAACTGTCTGGTGAACTCCGAGCTCTTCAAGCTAGATACGATGAGTTGGAAATGTCATCCAATGAAGCCCTAAGGATCCTCGAGTCGAATCACAAGAAGGCGGTAGATGAAGCTGCGACTAAGGTAAAAACTTCTAAAATGTTTTGTAATCTTGCTGACCATCGCAGGCAATTGAGGAGCAGAATGCTATGAACATCGAGCTGCGACGAATAGAAGAAGCGCGCCAGGAATTGGCAAAGGCCAAAGAGGAAAATTTACGGCAACACCGTCATGATCAGAGTACAATTACTGAGCTGGAAGCAAAGGTGTTCATTGGTTTCTGCCGGGCCGTTGATCAATTGCTAATTGTTTCTAGGTCCGGGAACTCGCTGATACATGCGCAGACAACGAAGAGGAGCTCGAGGAGCTAAGGGCTGCACGGAGCAGGGTGCTGATTTCAATGGGTATTAAACCTGACGATCCTGCACCCGCGCGGAAGACACGTCGTGAACGAGATGGTCCCCCGAAAACCCCTCGACAACAACGTCAGCGCAAGCTTACCACCCAGCAGCAAGATGGCACAGGAGTAGAAACTCACCTATACACAAAACCAACAGGGCCGGAACTCTCGCCTAATGTCTCATTCAATTCAAGCTCTTCTTGTAAGAGTGGTCCCACTCCTAAACGATCCAGACCTCGCAAGTCTTTCAAGGTTCCTACTATGCACACGCCTCGTACGAGCAAAACCACTTCTCCTGCTAAAGCATCGTTAGCGAAACGTTCATCGCCTGTAAAACGACAAGCTCTAGTGGATGTGTCGACGCGTCACAATCAATCTCCAAATCGCCGCCATACGACAGTCGGCTTCAACATTGCGGATGCAGAGAACTTGTCCGGCACCGGAAAGGTCAGGGAACGGAGAGTGTCGTTCCAGTCAGCGATTGAAGGATCCTTTGGCGCAAGTAGTCTTTTCACCAGCACACCGGTAGATCCACATCAAACGTTCTTACAGCAGAACTGGGCAAGGCAGAGAGAAGATGAAGAAGAGACCACTGTGGAGTTTTGAGCTAGTTGGTGTTGGCGAAACTTCAATATAATTGGTTAATGAAAGAGGCTAGATGCATGGTTTGGTTTGTGCAGTACGGGAAACTTCGGATGGCTACAAACATCTGCAATAGGTAATTATACTTCATGGCTTTTCGCCATAACTTTCCTCACTTCGCAGTACGGATATATTCATTTCGTGCCATCCAGAAGCTTCAAGCAAGTTTATGTCACGTGCTCGATTTCATAAAATTATCAGAGCCATAATCTTCAGAGCCGCAATATCACCGCCAATGTGCTCGTGATTACAAAGAAGAAAAAGGCATAACTTCCGCCTTACTCTATCGCACTACCCGGCGGAAAGAGTCGTTCGGTGTGGCTACCGAAGGTGTCGAGACCGACGACGGCCCACGTCCGTATGTTTCACACAACAAACAACTTACCCAGCTTCTTGCAGAGTCTGCGCAAACCAAAACCCTCTCACCTTCTTGTCTAATCATCTCTCGAAAACCTGCGCTTCTTCACCGCTTCTTACCAATTTTACCGCCTCACCTCACGTGATTGCCTGATTTGGCTCTCAAGGTTTTCACCACCGCCTCTTTCCTTTTCAACGAAACATCCGGCCTCAGCTGACCGACAACGCAGTCTTGTGGCCAGGATCGCATACAAAACAAACATGAGCACCTCAACCACCTGGAGCGGCTCAGAGTCAGAGCTCGACTCTCCACGAACCCAACATCGTCAGAACCCGCCGGTATCATCAACTCCACCCGTCACCATGTCAGTTCCTACCCGACCTCGTAGCTTCGGGAGCCCGATTGCTCCTGCATCTTCATCACCTCATCGAGGCAATCGAAGCTCACCTTCCCATGGCAGGCCAGTGATGAATCGAGATGGGGGTTGGAAAAAGTGGGAAGAGACCAAAGTCAGAGTCTCAAGGCTTCCGTTGGGCTGCAGGACATTGGATGCGTACAAGATATTCCGTAACTTTGGATACATTGTCAGAATCGACGTTCAGGCCGGCAGGATCGACTGCACTGCGTACGTAGTGTTCCGGCCACCCGCGAATGAGGATTTCTGGAACCGACCTCTGGTGATTGGCAATGTGCGTTTGCGAATTGATCTGATGCAACCGAGATTATCTCTCTATCCGAGTCCAGTCAATCCCAAAACCCAGTACCGAGAATGTACCACCCTGGCTGCGGGCTCGCTGGACTTTGGATTCATGTACGACGAAACGACGATGGCGAAGATGCAACAGTCCCGTACGTCCCCCAAGGGTCGAGTCGAACTTACACTCAATTTGAGGCGCAAGGAGCTTGACATTCGATTTCCCCTGGGTGTTAAAATCTCCGAGGAAGAGATGGCCAAGACCACACTGAAGGTTCAGCCTTGCCATTTCCGTTTTCGCCTGCCAATATCACAGCTTCAACAAATATACGAAATCAGATGCGGCGGCAACAAGCGTGCTCTGATCATCCCATTCAACGCGCCACCTCAATTCTTCAAGCAGACGAATGACATCGAGTCGACTCATGATACCCACACATCTTGGTCAGAGTGGCAGACGTGGTTCCGTCAGACTAGTATTGTCGACAATGAGACTCTCCAGCGCATCAAGCATGATCCACTCACGCTTCGTAGCCAGCGAGTGATTATTGATATTGGTGAGTTGTAGACACCATTAAATATTTGATTATTTTATTAACAAGATTAGGTCGCTGGACCACTTATCGCTTTGAATTTGAGGAGTCCAAGCTGAACATGGGCTCTTATTACATCATCCGCCAGATACTCAGTGACCACAACATTCGAATCCTTAGCTCGCAGCTCATTCGAGTTATGGAGAAGAATGAACTAGAGGAGTCTACGGTTGACTTTTGGTCCCTAATGGAAAAGCCTCACACTGCTATATCGTCCTCTCAGTCTGCACTCAAGCATCTCGAAAGCAACAACGATATCTCGCTAGATTTCCAGGTCAGGTACCAGCTCGAAGTATGCTTGTCGAACGGTTGGTTAAACGAATATAACATCGGGCGAAAGTTTCTTGAACAGCTTTCAGCCATGAGGCCCAATGAAGCCAAGACCCTTCTCGAAAAGGTGGCAGAGAAACAGTGTCGAATCTATGATCCTATGGAGATGTTCAAGATCACTGCCAAGGAGGATCTTGCGAAGAAGATACCTAGGTATTGTGCATACACGCGTGCTGCGACAATTACGCCCTCCATGGTATATGTTACTACACCCATTGTGGAAACGTCCAACCGTATTGTTCGGCGCTGGATTGAAGATCAGGACCGGTTTCTCAGGGTGAAATTCACGGACGAAAAGCAGGAGGGCAGGATTAACAGCGCCGATGACGACAGATCCGATGAAGTCTTTCACAGAGTTAAACGTGCTATGACAAATGGTCTAGTTATCGCGGGCCGTCGTTATGAGTTCCTTGCCTTCGGCAATGCTCAATTTCGGGAACATGGAGCGTACTTCTTTGCACCATCCGCCATGCTTAACCCCATAGATATGCGGCGCTGGATGGGGTCATTTGAACACATCAAAATTGTTGCTAAATATGCTGCTCGCATTGGCCAATGTTTCTCCACGACCCGCGCCATCACAAGCACTACTGTTTTGGTTCAGGAAATACCTGATATTGAGAGAAATGGTTACACTTTCACCGATGGAGTCGGTAAGATATCCGGATTTTTGGCGGGAATGATCGCACAGGATCTCGGTCATCAGAATCCTTTCGACGATCACCCGTCGCTTTTCCAGTTCCGACTTGCAGGTTGCAAAGGCGTCCTTGCAGTGTCACCAGACCTGAAGGCGAAAGCCAGGGAGATTCACATACGTCCGAGCCAGTACAAATTTTCGGCAGAACATAAGGGTTTGGAGGTCATCCGATGCTCATCGTTTGCGACTGCTTGTTTCAACCGACAGTTAATCATTGTTCTTTCTACGCTCGGTGTCCCCGACCAGATCTTCCTCAGAAAGCAGCAGGAAATGGTCAATGACCTGGAAGAAGCCACGAAGATAGAGAGCAAGGCGTTGCAGAAGTTGCAGCGTAACGTCGATTTCAACCAGATGACTTTGACAATGGCAGCCATGATTCTGGACGGTTTCATGCGTACGAAGGAACCCTTCATGATGTCTCTGTTGCAACTTTGGCGAGCCTTTAACATCAAGTTTCTGAAAGAGAAGGCTAGAATCGTAATAGACAAGGGGGCTTTCCTCCTCGGATGCGTGGACGAGACAGCAACTCTGCGCGGTCACTTTGAGAATCCCCAATCAAGCTACGATGCAACGAGGGAAAAAAAGCTCCGGTCTCTCCCCGAGATTTTCCTCCAGATTTCAGATCCGGATAAGCAGGGGACGTACAAGGTCATCGAGGGTATTTGCATACTGGCTCGAAATCCTTCTCTGCACCCTGGCGATCTTCGTGTGGTTAGGGCAGTGAACCAGCCTGCCTTACAACATCTGAAGAACGTGGTAGTACTTCCACAGACTGGCGACCGTGACATTGCAAATATGTGCTCCGGAGGTGACCTGGATGGCGATGATTATTTGATACTGTGGGATATGGATTTCCTACCACCCGAAATCAACCATCCACCCATGGACTTTACCCCAGAGAAGCCACCAGAAGTTCAGGGAATTGTCACTGTTGACGACATTACAACCTTTTTCGTCACCTATATGAAGAACGACAGCCTCGGAAGAATTGCTAATGCTCATCTGGCGCATGCGGACTTTAGTGACTTGGGCGTACGCGATGACAACTGTAAGCCCATCGATTCATTTCCATTTTCCCAAAGCTAATATAGTATAGGCCTAGAGCTCGCAGGACTGCATTCTTGCGCTGTTGACTATCCCAAGAGCGGATTACCAGCTGTTATGCCGCGGGATCTTATACCACGGAAGTATCCCCATTTCATGGAGAGCAAATGGCGGCCGAAGGAGAAGATTTACCAATCCCGGAAAGTCTTAGGGCAGCTTTACGACCAGGTCAAACTCGTGGATTTCGTGCCACAGTTCGAATTTGAGTTTGATCAACGTATCTTGTCAGCATTCAATCTTGACGGTGGAACAATCCAGCGTGCGGCGGAGGTCAAGGTTGACTATGATGCCGCAATCCGCCGTGTTATGGCTAAACATGGGATTCAGTCCGAATTTGAGGTATGGTCAACATTTGCCCTCGAACACAACCAGGAGGTCAGAGATTATACTTTTGCCGAAGAACTTGGTAAGATCAGCTCTGCAGTGAAGCATCAGTACCAGGAAGTTTGTCGCGAAAAGGCCGGATTGGGTAACCCAACTGGTGGTTTAAGTCCATCGAGTTCTGCACAGCTTCATCGATTTGTCGCAGCCATGTACACTGTGACTTCAAGGGAGATGACGGCTGCTTTGAAGGAGTGCCGTACAATGAAGATGGTGGGTGGTAGGGAACAGCCTGTGAGAAAAATGGACATTCAGCACATGCCGCTCATGAGCTTCCCCTGGCTCTTTCACAAGGAATTGGGAAACATTGCAACCGGCCATAGCGCTGGACGAGATCAAGCCGGCCTTACGCTCCAGGGAGAGCCAAAGAAGCATCATAAGAAGGTAGCAGACGTTGGCCCTATTCCTGGAACAGCAGATATCGAGACCAAAGCGGGTGTAACCCACTATGGAGAATTCTTGGAACTTTTTAAAGATCGCAAGAATTCCGCTCATGATGAGCACGTGGCAATGGTAGATAGAGGCATCCAGGGTGGACCGGCGCAAGAGAAACGGCAAGTATCAACACCGATAGTCGAATCTTCAATCGTCGACGATGCCTCTCTAGCTCAGGGCAAGGCTATGTTTGAAAAGGGGCAAGCTGAGATGCAGCGAGAAAAGGAGGGTCAAGATAGTGCTGATGACGAATTCACGACTCCGAATGAAGATGAAGATGACGACGACGAAGTTGAGGAAGAGGTCGTGCTTCATCTGGACGATAATCCTTCTGCCTTTAAGGCATTGACTCGAGTGCTTGATAACTACAATGGCATACGGAACGGTCGGGTTCGGGGTATGGACGATGGCCTTTAACAGACTTCATCTCGGGTTTGATCTCCATCTTTCTTTACAGTTCTCTGCATCTTTCGAACTGCTTATAGCAGTTTTATCGACAAATTCATTTTCCTATATTCGTGGCGTCAGGTGAACCCCCGCCGACCCTGGGATCGATGCAGAGAAGATTAGCAGGGCTTATCTCATTTGAGGCAAAAGGTCTCCTTTTACCTCTTTCATGAATACAATTAGGTTATTAGCATTAGAATAGTATTAAAAGTGCCAAAAAAATATCTTAAAAATGATTTTAGTGGAAACATGATGAGGATGAGCTGTGCCGGGGTTGAAAGAGAGCACCAACAACCGAAAAACTCCAACCTCAAATGCCTCCATCATCTCGTATTCCCCCGCTCCTTCAGCCATACACGCGTCTACCACCCAAAAATTCCTTGATCCTACTCTCGAGTGTGCTTGGAGCTAGTGCGAATTGGCTCGTCATTAGATTTCTGTGCGATGCGTTGACGGAACGACAGCGTCCTCCACCAAGGACGAGAGGCAACCCAGAATATGGCGGGGTAGAGGCGCAAAATAGTACTGCAGGTGGGAGGGCAGGTATCGAGGATAATGGAGAGGTTGCGGTGGTGTTAGTGAGTTGGATGAGAGATTGGGAGTTCTGGAAGACGGAAGGGAGGAAGGGTGGTGTGAGTTTCAAATATTTGCTACCTATACCAATTACGCCTGAAGGCATTGCTAATGTATACTTTGGGATTGTAGGGTTTGGATCTGAATCGCCTACAACAAGAAAAACGCTTCGTCTTCGTCGACGGCCTTTCGAACCTCTTTCTCCCGATTGCTGAAGCCCCGGCGCAAGCTCCTACAAGTCCACGAACAGCAGCTGTACATGAGAATACATCGCGCAACACCACCTTACCAATACGATCGCCTCGATCTATTACGCCGCGTACATCTACCCTACCCTCATCCACAACTGAGAGCTCCCCAGAGGCACAATCCACAGCCTCCAACCCCGCCACCACACAAACATCCATCTCTCCACCTCAATTCAAACTCACATCCCCAACCCTCAACCACCTAGAAGAAACGATCCAAAACGCCATCAAACACCTAACCCCCCCTACCACCACCCCAGCATCAAACCCAAAAATCCTCCTAATCCTAGACCAACCCGACTTCCTCCTCGCCGCCGCAGGCATATCCCCAAACTCGACCACCTCCCCATCCCCCACCTCAAACCCCATAACGCCCTCGACCCTCCCCAGCGCAATTCTCCGCCTACGCCGCCTCGTGCACGCCACGCTCTGCGTCGTAAGCGCCGACACGCCGCTCGTGTCGTCGTCGACGGGTTCCATCCCGCCTGTTCCGCTCGAGACGAACGGGGCGGCGTTTGTGATTGGGATGGCGCATGTGGCGGAGAGGGTTATGTCGTTGAGGCTTTTGGATACGGGGGTTGCGAGGGATGTTAGTGGGGTTTTGAGGGTTACGGTTCGAGGGGGGGAGGATGAGGAGGAAGATGAGGATGAGGGAGGTAGGGAGGAGGTGGAGGAGAAGGAGATGCTTTATTATGTTGGGGGAGATGGCAGTGTTAGGGTTTTTGAGAGGGGTGCTGGGGGCGGGGATTTGTGAGGGTTATGTGGTGCGGTATGGACGTGCTATCAAAGTTATAAAAGGGTCGGAATAGCGATTTTGGTTTCGATTTCGAAATGCCAATCGATTCATTGCATGGGTCGAAACATGATGTGAATTTTTCCTTTATGCCACAAAATCCTCCAGATGCTAACACGCTATCACATCTCTCCATCTGGATTGGAAATAACGGTAGGCAACAAACGCCGTCGAGCATAATAAACCCCCATGTTGTAATACCAGCTCCGCATTGCCATCTCCGTCCCGTTCTCGCTCATTGTCATCATCCGCTGCCCATCATAGCCTCTCTTCCCAATCTCCGCCCGCTCTACGAAGAGGTGGAAGGACCCCGCGCACCAGCAGGCGCACCGGTTCGGAATCCATTGCTGAACTTTCGGGAAACGAGCTTCAGGCTTCGCATGCGGCCGGTACCGGTGGTTTTCCTTCGCTTGGCTTTCTCGCCCCAGTTGTCTGCGTCCCTTGATGTTAATCTAGTGTTCGTACTTCGGACCGTGGAGGAATAGGTTTGCATGCTAGGAAGACGTACACTTGCGGGTCTTAGCAGCTGGATATCCGCATGAGGAGCATGTGTGCTTTTGGATGTGGAGGGAGCGACGACCTGTGGGTGGATGCTTTGTTAGTGGATGTCCTCGTGTGTATAACTTCGACCTTTTCCACCACGTCGTGCTGGATATTTGAATCGAGGAGACTAACCGCAACGTCTGCAAAGCGTGTGTGTCTTGTTGTGGCGTTTGCCAAAGCTGGAAGTTCCCTTCGCTGTTATCCATCGTCAGTCGTGATCGATATTTGGAGGTCATATCCGCGTATTTGACGTACTCATCTTGGCTCAGGAACTACAGGAGTAGAAGTTAGCGATACGAGGTAATTGGAGAAGCTATGGTTGGAGACGCACCTTGTGGCTTTGTGGGTGAGGAATTGGTTGTCGATTGTCGTCTGCTATTCTCTTGGAAATGTGAGGTTGTTCGATTTTCGGGCTCGCTTCGCTTGTTGTGTGAGCGGAAGAAACCGACGCTAGTCTATTTTGGTCCCGCCAAGCATCTTCAATTTCCTCGCACTCTTGGCACACCTGGATGAGAATCAATCACGTGAATCGGACTGGAGACCTTCCAAGGAATGGTCAACGGTACTCATGATTTTGTTGCCAATGGGAATGCACTTTGTGGCTGGCATGTGTTATCACAGAAAGCGACGCTCAAAAGTTGAAGAGAGTTCAATAGAAAGAGAATTGAATAGATATATTTGGAGTTTGCAATGTATCAAAGGATTATGCTATTAACGTGCACCTAAAGTTTCACAGCTCCATGTCTATTGAATCAAGAGCATGTCCTAAACGTTGAATACGAGTGCCTTCCATCAAATACCATTAACTAAGCGGACATTCACATCTCCGATTCAATACCTCAAGATGTATCAGCAAAACAGACAATCTTCGAAACTCAAGAAACCCGTTCTCTACTATTGGTCTCATCCACCACTGCCAAAAAAAACATCATACTACAACCATAATAACGGAATAGCCCCAGCCAAGCATCACAAGGCTGAGCCCTCTGGCCCCCAAGTCATCCTCTCGGACGAGAGACGATCTCATCTCCGGGCGTCGCACCCTCCCGGATCCCATGAATCACAAGGATAATAGGATTGCGTACGCCAGTAGAAACGGTTGAGACTCTACAGAGGACGATTCACTTCCGGTATCGTCATTGTTAAGAGGCTGAGTAACGCCGGCCCTGGCGGTGGTGAAGTAGCAGTTTTCGTCCGGGCAGGACAAAGACAGGAGGTGAGTTTCACGACGCACGGGCCATGCTTTTGAACACCGTCGAAGATATATATTTGCGTGAGGCAGCATAAATCAGCAAACTTATGTCAGATCAGTTTTAACTTTCTTGCCCTTCTTTCTCTCTATTTAAGGCGAACGTGACAACTATAGTAAATTAACCTTGAGAAGCACAACGACACCATGAGCATGTTCACCCAGATCTTCCCTCCCGCTCCGGCATTCACGGAGAAAGAGCTCCAAGACTTATCGGGAAAGGTACTATTATATTTGATAACAATTGGTTTAATCCTCTAACTTGGTCCCAGGTCGTCTTAATAACAGGCGCTGCATCAGGTGTAGGCTGCGAACTCGCGAAAATACTCTACAGTCGAAATGCCACCGTATACGTAGCAGCGCGCTCGTCGTCGCGAGTCGAGGGAGGCATCAAAGACATAGCAGCAGCACACCCCTCTTCAAAAGGCCGCCTTGGATCTTTCGTCGTCGACTTAGCAGATTTGGAAACTATCAAACCAGCTGTTGATGAATTCCTCACGAAAGAGCAGAGGCTGGATGTCTTAGTGCTGAATGCGGGGGTCATGATGCCACCTGCTGGAAGCAAATCGAAGCAAGGCTACGATCTGGAGCTTGGAACTAATTGCTTGGGTCATTTCCTCTTGACCAGATTGCTGGATCCACTTCTGCGACGGACTGCTGTGGCGGAGGGAGTGGCAAACAGTTCGTCCAAGACGGTGAGGGTCTTATGGCTCACGTCAATGTTGGCCCAAAGTAGTCCAAAGGGAGGTGTCATCTTCGATGAGTCCGGAGCTCCGACAATGAAACTCAAAGGAATGGAGAACTACATGCAGTCTAAGTGTGGAGATACGATGCTTGCAGCCGAGTGGGCGAAGAAGCTGGGGAATGATGGTATTATCAGCGTTGTAAGTGTCCCTAAGAATTATTCCCGCTGCTTGTCTAACGGCAACAGAGTCTGCATCCAGGAATCATCAGGACGGAGTTGCAACGGCACAATCCTGCACTGGGTAAATTGATGGTAAGTTTGGCCTTGAGATGCTTTGTTCTGGATGCGTTCCATTAACTATTGGCAAGGGCCTGGTTTTCAAGCCAGCAAAGTTTGGCGCATATACCGAACTCTATGCCGGCTTCTCAAACGATTTGACAGCGAGCGACAACGGTGCTTTCTTGATTCCGTGGGGTCGGAAAGGTGTTATTCCTGAGCACATCGCGAAAGGTCTCAAAACCAAAGAAGAGGGCGGTACTGGGGTCTCAAAACGATTTTTCGAATGGTGCGAAACCGAGACGAGCAAGTATGCCTAAGCCTATCGGAAAATCCATCTAATGGGAAGGATTCTGACAAAGCCGATTGACTTCGGTGCTTCTTCGGCGAGAAGTTAACCTGTTGGATTGAAGGTGGGATAATAATTCGAGTTCATGAGGTTCATTGTATCCTGGAAGTTGATTGTGTCGCCAAGATGGTTGTTACCACTCAGCCATGCCTCTGGATCCATATTCATGTTCGTGGCCCATGACTGTTGCGGCAGTACATTAGTTTGGTTTTGCATAGCACTGTCCCACATAGTCTATGCCGAATTAGCAAATTATCGCGCACGGACAAAGATAGAAGAACATACCCAATCTATATCCTGTGGAATATCAGTCATGTCAAGTGCTGGTATATCAGATTCACCAGCCGTTGCATCCCACATGGTGGCGACATCGTCTGACATGTTCGTAGGTAAGAAATCATTTCCAGTAGAAGATAATGCGATGTCTACAAGCGGAATGATTAGTATAACCACTAGCAGGATAAGGTTTCAAGGATTACATACTCTTCTCAAGTCCATTGGGGATTGGAGCATTCATTGCGACGTTTGAGTAGCCCGAGGCTCCACACTTCTTCAGCATCGCCTTCAAAACCTCAGCCGCCCGGACTGACTCGGAAAGACGATTAGGGTGATTTGCCCAGATATCGTAGGTCTTCTCTAAAAGACTGAATATTTCAGATACCATTGGATGTCGAGTTCCCTGAAAGTCTGGGGCAGACTCGGTCATGCGGATAAAATTTAGTTCCAGGCAAACGACCATGGCGGCAAGTAGGAAGTCATAGGTAGTGAGAGATGACATGTACCACCACACTTTATGCAGTTGACCACCAGGCTGGCAAGCATGGAAGATGACATCTTGATGCCTCAGCGATGCAATAGCTGCATCAACACAAGTTCTGCGAGATTTTTCGAACCGAGAGTCAGTCTGGCCTGCTGTAAGATACCGCCTATGTAGCACAACGCGAGTTTTCTGGGAAAGTAGTTCAATGTTGAAGCGACTCATTATCAGCGTGGGTGGATCCGTAATACATTCTTCCATTGGTCGGACGCGAAGACCATCGGGGAGCAAATCATAGGCTTCTTGTAAGCGTTTGTCAAGGGCCATGATCTCTGAATGGTGAGGGGTGACGACTCTTTGGGATAGTTCAGCAGCTTCTGCAAATACTTTGCAGACTCGAGACTTAGCGATCGTGTAAGATCCGGGCGTGATTTCAGTGAGCGGCCTTTCCTCCGGCAGCTCAGTGGTACTTGGAGAGAGATCACTGTCGAAAAGATTACGAGGAGGACGCGTATCGCTCTCGATGCGGCGTACCATACTTGGAAGACCAATGGCAAACGATACGAGTATATCCATCATGTTGAGGATATGCCACACTCTCCTCCGCATCTCTCCCTGAAAAGGCGTCATATTTTTAAACTGCTTTGGATCGCGGTGATATCCCATCCTTAATGCAACACGCATCATTACAGCCTCCATAAGCCAGATCTTGACATGATGATCATCACGTCTAAGAAATTCACACTCTCCATATATCATCAAAGCTTCAAGCGTATACGGTTGAGACCTTGCGATATCCGCCAATGCCATTGCTGAAGATGCTAGACTTTGATATTTATCGACCGCCTGTACTGCCGGCGACCCGGACAACTTGTCCATTTTATCATATATTGACCCACTTGAGCGATCATAAGCTGCAGCATATGCATTTATTCCAGGATTGCGGGGTCCGAGAATGATACCGAGCGCCATGGCGCCGTAAAGCAGAGCAATCCACATAACTGGAGTGTTGGAGGGGTCCTTCCAAAATTGCTTATATTCTTCTTGAAATGTCGGCGCATGGATGACATAGAGGAGCGGGTCCGACGAGTTGAACCACAGAGGGATGAGACGATCGACCTCGGACTTCGGTGGCATCTCTGCCAGAAGCGTCATCTTGCTTACAGGTTTCGAAATACCAAAGGTCACTGTAGATCTCTGATGAGCCTCTTCCCAAAGTTCTTCTGTAGGCTCATCCTCTACCTCCTCTTCCTCATCCAAGTAATCCTTGACCTCTGCAATCTCACTCAGTATTGTGCTCCAATGCGATGCTCCGACATAGCTCGTTTCGTGGCCAGTGTGGCTAATTCGAAGACGGCCAAAAGAATCGGCGTCCAATTCGGCTTCTGTAGCCTTGATTGGGGTAGAGTCTTTGGTGGTAGGTGTTTTCGTCACCCCTAACGGTACAGGTTTATTTCCATTTTGATACGCAGTATCTCCATTCTCTTGCTCTTGGGACGCTTTCTGGTTCATTAAGTTGACAACCAAGCTCTCTAGATTCCTGATTCTACCCCTCATGTTCTGGGTCTGCTTGCTTCGGGGTGGTGGTGGAACATACTGACACGCACTCTCTTTGGATCTTTTCAAGCACTGGTCGCATATTGGATGCTCTCGATTGCATTTGAGCTTTCCTTGCCGACATGGCGTGCAACTGAGCTGTGGCCTAGCTCTCTTGATCGGCGGTCTGGCAAGAATATCGAGTAATGGTGCTGTTAGGGATGAGTTGGCGGAGTCTGACGTATTTGAAGGGCTTGTCTCTGACATTCCGAAATATGTTCAGCTTATGTCAAAGGCGTCAATCTGTCTGCAGGTTAAAGCTTAAAGAAAGAAAATGCATGTGTCATCACTGGAGCCTGATCGGCCCTGATCGGCGGAGATAGGGTCCAACGCCGCATTTTGCCTGGCTTATTGATCCTTCCGACATCCCACTGTGCACCATCACCATTCTCAACGAGCCTCACTGCCAGCGCTACCAATACTCAATGGCAGCTCGATCTTCTATACCAACACTTCTACGACAAACCGCACTGTCGAAATGCCCTATTTCACGAATACAGTCTCATCTGACCTGCAGAAACCACCGCATACAACCCCGCCGGTTCCTGCAAACACCTTCCACCTCTCCACGAATTCCTGAGTTTGCGTTTGCGTTTGAGTAGGCAAGCATACCGTATCTAAAGCACCATTCATACTGACTTCCTACAGCATAGATGGCGTTCTCCTCCGTAGTTCGGATCCTCTCCCGCGCGCCCACAAAGCCCTCTCATACCTCCAATCACAACGCATACCCTTCATCCTCCTTACCAACGGCGGCGGAAAACACGAATCGGAGCGCGTAGAAGAATTAAGCCAAAAATTAGAAGTCCCCTTAGATACGAGCATGTTCGTGCAGAGTCATACTCCCTTCGCCGACCTCGAAGTCTACAAAAACAAAACCATCCTAGTCGCAGGCGGCGATGAAGACAAATGCAGACGCATAGCCGAACGCTACGGCTTCGGAACCGTCGTCACACCTGGCGACCTCCTCCTCAACGATCCCTCCCTCTGGCCCTTCTCCCACCAATTCCTCCCCCACTACACTGCTTTCTCCCGTCCAATCCCTTCCCACCTTCCCTCGCCCCTCAAAATCGACGCCATATTCGTCTACAATGACCCTCGAGATTGGGGTCTCGACACCCAGATCATCCTCGATCTTCTCCTCTCAGACTCCGGTAAACTAGGCACCCTCTCCTCTAAGAACGGAGACCCGAAGCTGCCGAATCGCGGGTATCAGCAGGACGGCCAACCACCCCTCTATTTCTCGAACCCGGATCTGCTGTGGGCCGCGAAATACCATCTCCCGCGTCTCGGCCAAGGCGGATTCAGAGAAGCGCTCGAAGGCGTCTGGGCCGCGGTAACAGGAGGTCCGCGACTGGGTGTAAAGCTACAGAAAACCGTAATCGGGAAGCCGTTCCGACAAACCTACGAGTTTGCCGAGAAGAGGCTTGTAGCGCATCGGGAGTATTTATTCGGAGGACACAAGATCGGGGATTTGAAGAGAGTCTATATGGTGGGTGATAACCCGGAAAGCGATATTAGGGGTGGGAATACATTTGAGAGCCCGCTGGGCACGGATTGGGTGAGTGTGCTTGTGAGGACGGGGGTTCATGTTGAGGGGAAGGATCCGGCTTGGTTGCCTAGGATGGAGGTTGGGGATGTTTGGGATGCGGTGGAGTGGGTGGTTGGACAGGAGAAGTGGAGAAGTAGAGGCGATGGGAGCATTGAGGTATAGATATAGGTGTTCGAACACACATTCTGTTGTATTTGAGCGTGGCGTTGGGGAAGAAGAGTGAGCATTTCAGCGAAGATAATCGCCAGAGTTTCACTACAGTAAGATACTTGAATTTTTGAGCATTTTACTTGGTATACATGGGATCTTGCTTCCCTTGCCTCCATGATGTTGCTCACGCATCCATCATAAATTCGGCCTAGAGCACGTTCAACGCGCAAAATTCAGAATCGAGATTCGAGACCTCGTCGTCGAATCTCTATGCCCTCAAGCATCACCATTCAATCGTACAAATAAGGATATTAAGAATCAAACCTACTCATCCCAAATAACACAAGTAATCTGTCCCGCAACCGGTACACTAGCCACCATATCCCCCAACAATCCCGTTCTCGGATTCCTAGCATAGATCACAACCTCGGAGCTCATTTGCAGGCCAACAGAAACAAGCGTGCCTGCCTTGTTCACGCTGAATTGGCGTGGGAAACTACCGCCCGCGGGGGCGAGCTGCTGGAATACGAGAGTGCCGGACGGAGTGGGTGTCCAGACGGCGAGGGAGTCGGAAGCGATCTTGGTGCTGTTGGTCGGGTCTGGGTTTGCGATGGTGAAGGAGGTGTCGTTGCGGTTTGAGGAGAGGATGAATTTATTATCGGGCTGTTATGACTTGTTAGACTTTCTATGTATAAATATGGAGTGAGAGAGGTTTATTTACCGATTTTAGAATTTCCGCGGCTGCAGCTCCGGCGGGGACGGTCTGGTTGCCAAATGTCTTGACGGTTTGAACTTCCTTGAATGCCAAACCTCCTTTTGGTGGATAGGTGACGGAGTAACTCGTGATGGTGTTACTAAGCTCGTGGATCAAGAACAAGTACAATGAGCTGTTGCCTTGGCCATACGCATGGGCTTCTCCCGACGACCAGAATACTGCGTGACGTGGTCCGGAGCCTGGGTCAGCGACCAGAGACTCGTGCTCGTAGAGCAGAGAGGTTGCAGGGTCGAAGCAAAAGACGCGAACGAGATCGGCACCTAAGTCGGGGAAGAGCAAGTACTTGCCGGTGGGATCGATGATTGCTTCGTGTTCGAATGCGGCGGTCTGGCGATTTGGGTTTGGCCCCGGCTTTGCGAGTGAGAATGTGAAGTTTTGGACGTATGTTAGTTCGCCGGTTGGAGAGCGGAGCCAGGTAGAGATTGCGTGACCACCGCTGTAGAGATTGTTAGATGGCGTTCATATTTCTCTTTCTTGACTGATGACCGAGAATGGTGGAAAGAAGCTGCACTTACTAATGAGCCAAAGCGATCGAACTCTTGTTACCAGAATTGAAGAAAATGCTAGCTACAGGTCCGGTAATGGTGTCATGATGAGAAATCGGTGTCAAAGCCCCGGTCGCAGAGGTCTTGAGGGAGTTGATGGATCCGTTGGGAGTGACATTTCCCTCATCCAGACAGTAGAGAACGCTATTGGCCTTGTCGAGCTCCAACCAGGTCGGACTTCCACCGCAGCCCGTGCTCACGGAGGTGTTCGTGAGCGAGTAGGTCTTGTTGTCGGTCGTTGTCAGAGAAAGAGTTGTGACAGTGCCCGAGTATGAGGCAACATAGAGGTTCTTTGCTGATCCCAGTGCTGCCAGAGCGGCGATGAGAATGGTATATACAGCCATACTGGCGATATTGAGAATGGTTATTGGGAGTGTGCAATGCTCGAAAATGACTGTATAGGGTTGACTGCGAAGAAAACCAGGGAAAGGAAATTAAGGAAGTATATAGACAACAAAACCCCAAGTGAAGTGTAATAAATTTCCGAGAGACCAGTACAAACGCAATCGGATCTCGTGATGCCCTCCGTTTGTGACGCGGGATCCAGCAAATTCACCTCCGAGGCTTGAAAGGGTTGGCAGGTCGACTAGGTCAAGAGAAAGTTATCCCGGGTAGAAGGTGAACATATAAGGAAATGGCAGATGCACCGCGTCCGAGCGTCTGTCTATTGGAAGGGGAGGATGAGGGGAAATCCGCGAAGAAGGGCCGGGATCTTGCAGGCCTGGACATGAAGATTAAATCCTTTAAATTGCCATGTCAAATGTAGGGGACACATTGCATTGGTGTAGGCTTGGCCGGGAGTCACAAAGCGCATTCATGCATGGCGCATGGTGCATGGCATGTTCACAGCCATCCGGCTGGGGGATGGGTAATTGTCACGAAGCAGCGGTTGCAGTGGAGCAAGCGTTTCATCAGAGCGAAACATCCATAAGCCGGGTCGCCGTTGTTAAACCTAGAGGCGCCACTGCCGTACCCCTGGGTCCGTGCACGCGCCAACATGCTGAAACCTCCATTCTCCCCCAAATAGAAGCCCATTTGTTCTTCTTGTCGCCTGGTACAATCACAAAAACGATATTTCGAATCAAACACCGAGACAGAACTCTACGGGTCGAGTGGGATTACCTCTTTCCTGTTTTCCTCCCTTCCCAGAGCCCAACCGCCCTACGGGTGCACGACATTCATGATGGGGAAACTATGCTCTCCTCGGCGGACTACCAGATATGCCACTATTCTAAACCTCGAATATGGATTCATTAAAAAGGGCTACGTAGGTCATAAACTATACGAATATTTGGAGACGACGACACTCCAGTCATGTTACAAGACCTCCCGTATCGCCAGGACATTTTTTACATAGTTCTTAATCAGCGCGACTCTTTTTATCATCAGTCTATTCTTGGGAGATTTCTTACTGTCACTTCTAAGCCAATATGCCACCATATCTCGTCCCGTCTTCTTTGAAGTCTGTTCCGTGCCCTATTGCAATGCCCCGGAGATGAATATAATGATGTCGACCATGAACACTGAGCACATTTTCAGGCTTTTATCTTCATCCTGAGGGCCATGGTGTTCAGAAGTACGAGCGCACTTTGCACGGTTCTCTCACTCGATCTACTCCGAATTATCTCCTTACTCAGTAGAGCTGAATGACCAACTACCTTCACTAGTTGTTTTCTTTTGAAATCGATTTGTACTTACCTCTAGACATGATCGGTTGGCTATATTTGCCGGACAGCAGTATTTCGCCGACAAACAAACACTGTCAAGCCTCTTTTGACATTGTATTCTCCACCGACTATTATTCTTTTTGGGTATCGATAGGCCGCGGATTTCAGTCTGCTGAGGGCTGATCGAGGGCAGCCGTCCAACCTTTTACCCCTCTCTTCTTGACGCCGAAAGCTACTTCTTGCCCTCACCCTCACCCTCACACCCGGGTCTACTTACCGACAACGATCTATGTCCGCGGTGTCAGACCTCTGTTACCGTTACATACCTCATTCTCTTCAATGAGGATTCATTACGGCTAGGAAGATAATTGAGTGTTTCTGCACGTGAACGTTGGAGTTGGTGGTTTCAGGTTTTGAGGTCAAGTTACTCCATCGCTACTTGGTGAACAGTAAGTTTTGGAGTGCTTTCAAGTGTCCAATCTTCCGGCTTCAGCTTCAATACGTGTTCAATTACTCACCTTACTAAAGTAAATTTTGCTTAACGACTCGCATACTTCTCCCTCATCCTCCTCTAAACAGCGCTCTCTTCCTCATTTTCAATTATACAGTGCGAATCAATCGTACCCTATGCATCCGTTCTGCAGTCAGCTCTTTACGAACTGATTCGAACCTAAAGCTGAATTGTCTCGAAATGGATCAGGCGCCGAGTGAGAAGGGGCCGGAGAATGGTGATGGTATCAAGAGAAAAAGGACAGCAAGTTCTCCGATAATCATTGAGGAAGATGATCTGGTTACAATAACTCGAACGAAACGAGTGAGGGGATCTTTTCTGGAGTTTCCGATCTACGTTGATCCCCCAGCGCCTATCATCACAGTGTTTGGCGGGAAAGAGAGAGGATCTATCAATCTTCCCGTATACATTGACCCACCTGAACCGATTATCACGAACTACGATGACGAAGTGATGGTGATTACGGACGATGAAGAAGAGCGACCTGGAAATCCATTACAGGAGTCTCAAAACTTGTTACACTACGATGGGGCATTTCGAGACTTAACTCCACCGAGCACGACTGCAGAGTTACTAGGAACTCCTCAGAATATAGGAGCTCTTGAGCCGGCAGAAGAAACTGTTGATGAGCACTCAACAGGTGACTCAGACAGCTTAATTGAGGAAATGCGAGATGCCGATATTTTCAATTGGACAGAGATTGATCCAACATCTTCTCAAGACACAGTGACCACAGAAGTCTCGGAGGATACTTATAACTTTGGAAACCCCAGAGGTCCTTCTGCTGTCCACGCCGATCAAAGTCCAGAACCATCTCAACAAGGGATCCCCGAACTTTATTTCTCTCTGTCATCACAAGACACAGAATCCCAACAATCAGCCCTGAGCCAACCCTCTTCGGATCATCAGACGACTCCTCCCATTCAGACTTTGCGAACCCGCGGTCCATCGGACGATCTGAAACTTCGAAAGCGGCTCGCCCTGACAGTATACTTCCCCCGCCCAGAATTGCGTCGAACATTGAAGAAACGGATAAACAGATATCTCGGGCGTATTCCAAAGCCTAGGAATCTCAGTGAGTGTTGGTTGTGCCCCGGCCCAGGTCTGCCATTGAACCAGAACATCGCGTTCGACTTCGAATTTTCGCATCGTAATGAGAGGATGAGAATATCATTCCATTACGGGATAATTGCGAGGTTCTTGAAAGGCCATCTATCGGAGGCTCAAGTTGAGGGCATTATCAATGAAACCTGGTCAGGAAGTCACTTGTGTGGAAATTGGTCTTGTCTGAATTGGAGGCATATCCACCCAGAATCGTTAAGAACGAATATATCTCGCAACAAATGCTTTCGCGACGTCAATGGAGCGTGCAGTCATATTCCCCGATGCTTGAAGAAGCTCAAACGCGATCTTTCCACATTGCGCGCAATAGAGCTCAACAAAGATGCGAAGGCTGGCAAAGCGAGCTCTCAGGAAGTTGTTATTGCTCAAGATGACGAAGAAGATGAAATAGGAGCCTATGATGAGCTCGAAGGTCTTTAGGGGGTCGGTGTTGACATCTCATCCCAGATCATTCTGTCTTACATGCATCTTGATTTCCGGTACTGCTATGAAATATTTAGATTCCTTTCCTCAGCCCAGTTTCTTCTACTTCCGACCATTTCACAAATATTTCGGCAGTCATATAAGGGAACAGATATCATTTTGACGCTCGCGATCTTGGGTTAATATTGATCCACATGAGGTCACCATTTCCAATTTTTTGTTTTCCTTTCCCGGTCTTTCCATTCAGTATTGGAGAGGTAGTACTCTTGCTTTTCATTTGAAGGCGACGTTAACGGTGGAAGAGTATCTACTCGCAGATTAATGAACATGATACAACAGCTTTCATACTGAAGTACAATGTGGATATGCAAATACTTGAGCTTACCCGTCTAGGAAAGGTGTGATGTGACAGACCCTGGCAGGTAACTCTGTTAGCGAAAAATTGCGAACCTCACTCCCCACAAGCATCCTTCATTGGGATCAGACAGTTTCCTTTGAATGGCAGAAGACTTCATCGATTTCATGTTATCAGATGCAGTATCCCCTGCCTGTCGCCACTTCGGTCTTTCCACCCGTTGAAACCGGGTCTCTGATGGCTGCAGGTCTGTCGCTGAGGAAAAAAGTGACAGATCACATTCCTCATGCAGCTGACATGGACAAGGATAAAGTTCCCAAGAGATGCATACTTTAAAGTTCTTCGCGGGTTATGCAGACAGTAGGTTTGGGAAGTGCTGCCTTAAAGGTAGTATGACCTTTAGGCCTTCCTGTCGTGCGGCATCGGGCTGATCAGGTGACACCACATGATGATCTGAAAATTGTCCACCTCTACCTAGGTAAACGGTCGAACTGTTGCTGCACAAATTACTGACGGCATATCAGGAAGCCGTGCTGATGCTATAGCCATCTGTAGGCATTTCTGACATGGCTTTTCGCGGTCTACCATGGCATGCTCCCGGAATGGCGAAAACTTGAGGATGTTTCCTGCACCGAAGGCTTGAAATTTAAAGTCAGGGCTGTTGGCATAGATACACAAGTGGCTGCTGTTTAAGCAACATGCGGACACTTTTGACGTCTTGCGGCAACGCGGGGTGTTGTATGCATGAGCGGTAGGCCACAGCTGCGAATAGACAAAAAGAAGGCCATGGTCCGTTAAAAGATGCGCGATGCAGTCGCGTAAGTAAACGCTAAGAGCAGCTGCATGGCAGGAAGGCGCTAGAAGCGTGTAGAGTAGTACATTGTCTAGGTTCTGGCTCGCCATGTTCCAGCAGGCCTTCTCTTCGTTTGGCCCGTGCAAGATGTTTGAAGCCCTTCTCTTTGTTGGAACTGACAGTCAGCTGCTCTAGAGCGACGGGATTGGCTCCTGCGCTGGACCGGCGGTCTTGCTGCATGGGTTTGGTGCACGGGGGTATCGTGATCAGATACTGCAAGTAGCCGTCGGCACGAGATAGAAAAGGCCAGGATTGACGTAGGTACCTGCCTGCCACCAAACTGCTCCTCATCGCTCTTTCCTTGACGAGTCCTTCACCGTCATTTCCAAGCTTGATTCACGCTGTCACATGTTCGTGTCTTGCCGCCGTCTTCACGCCCTGGTCGTCGAAAGTCTGTCTATGTCTGCTTCGACGGAGCTGTCTTTGTAGCATTGTCCGTTGAGCCCAGGTTCCGCAGTGCCATCATTGTATTCCTCGCCTGTAGTCGCAACCCTCCAAACTGGCTTCTTCCAGGCCCAGACCTCGGGGCAGGCGCAGTGAGTCCATCCTACTCACCTCCACTTGCAATTCACCCACTCCTTCGAAGCTCCAGCATTGTTCACCTTGACTAACGCAATTTCAGGCCGCCGTGCACCTGCTTCTAATACCGCAAAAGCGCGTCTTCCTCTTGGTACGCCTGGTGCAAGGACGAACGCACCGCAGTCGCATATCCGCATCGTGGCTAGGGAGGACCTCGATCTCGGCTACGAGACTGATCACTACGACGAAAACATACCGACTTATCGCTCGCTCTCGCTTCAACATCCTTCGAGATCCGACGCTTCCAACGGCCGGCAGCCATCTAACGCGAAGTACCAGAATTCCTGGAATCCTCCACCTACCGGCAATTCGTTCGCAGACATGGCCCGCAGATTCAGTCAAAGAGATTTCGCCGAGGGAGAAGAGCGTCCAACGTCCGGGCCAATGTCTTTGGCCAGTATGGTCCGGCTCCAACCAAAACGTAACAAAGCGAATAAGTGGAGACCACTACAATTGAGTGACTTTGGGGAGGAGCAAGAACAAAATGATCAGTCCGACTCTGAGCATGCGGAGGCTCAGCCTGAATCCACTGATGACATACAGACGGAGCCCAAGCAGGATGAACTCAAACTCTCAGCAGAGAAAGCTACGCTTTCAGACCTGCCACCACTGCAAACCAATTTCATTACATCCCAATATGTATGCTCGGTCCCGCGAGGCTTACCTACCGACAAATCTAGCACGGATGATCGTTCCTCGTCCGCGACCGAGCTCGCGCGCATCAACAGTGAAGACATCAGTCCAACGAACACTCGCAACGGTGCCTATGACGAGATAGTGCAAGTTTTCGGGAACAGGCTACCAGACCCGATCGTCCTTCAGCAGATTGTCGGCAATGTGGATGGAGAAATTGCCTTCATTGGACATCCTAATCGGGATGTCTCTGCACATCAGTGGTCGGCTGATCAGTTTCAATGGCTCAACATTGGACAGTTCTCACATAACCGGCGCAGAGTTGAAGGACAGATGGCTTCGGACACCCTTAAAGGGCAAACTATTGGTATGAGCATGCCGCATAACACACTCGCTTTTTTCAAGGCTATCTCAGAGCAGCGCCAAAATGCTGCATACGAGAGAACTCGTAAGAAGCAAGCAGCTGCTCAAGCTCATTCTATGGAGGTGAATAACTATGCCCGTCGGCCTACTCTTTATGATGCCGAGAAGTTCCATTCACTTTCGACTATCTCTGGTTCACATGCAGATCGCTTTCCAACTCTTGGTAATATGGCTCCGGCTCCGCAAGCCAAGCCAGCGGCGACACCTGCCACGCGCAGTGTGACTAGAGATTTTCTCGAGGATCCGTTCGTTACACCCGCAACACCCCAGAAATTTCCCTCGACACTTCCAGCAACTCCTCAGAACCGTGGCATGGCACCGCTGCAAGGAGGTATGGACTTTGGGTTCGAGTTTCCACCACGATCAGCAACACAACGCGAGCTTGATCAGTCCTCATTTGAGGACGCTGCACGTAGGGAGATGTTCAATCGATTGGAACAGGAACGAATCCGCCGAGACCTATGGCCACAGGAGCGGCAGACGACAGTTCTTAGAGAGATCGATGTGGGTGAAGACGCGGAGACCAGTCTTGAGAGATCGGCTCGACGCCTTACCAACTTCACCCGTGCTCAGTTACCACTTTCACCTGAGGATATCAGTAAACGTCAAAAGCTGAAAGATAGGCTCGTGGAGCTTAGCGGTGAGGCGCGAACACGACCAGTTTTTCTTAATCTTGATCGTGGCACAGTTGAAGACTTCACTCAACCGATAACGATGTACTCATCACGTGTGCCATACTTTCCCCCAGGATTTGGCCCTACTTCAAACGTCCAAGCGCGTCCCATGTCGAACTTGAACGCAAATGCGCTTCCTTACCATCACGTAAATAGTGTAGCTCGTCTTCGCACTGATTCTGAATCTGTGGCCCCCATTAACCACCACGCTGCGACCGCAAATCTCAGAGTCAGCGATCCTGATATCAACATGCACCAAATGCACTCTCCAGAGATTGCTACCGGACTAGGTCATCAAGCTCCAACACCACAGAACTGGAAGGGACCCTTCTTTGCGGATACAATGCCAACGTCACATGACCCAACGGTCCCTCTTGCGCTGCGTGATGATGAGGTAACAAAACTACAGACCTGGTGGACCGACGGGCAGCGTCCTGCTCGTCAAGAGGAGTTCTACAAACGCATCATGCATGCTCCCGACTCTGCTGCTCGCGCTCGTGGTGCACGTAATCTCGGCGCCATTGGAGAGTCTTCTCCAAACAAGTCTGTAAAGCCGGCAGATACCAACCGCATCTTCATTCCGCTTTACGAAAATCTCCGAGAATACGCTGACGAGTATCAATCTGGTGTTCGCTCAGATTACTTCACTCGAGCCTTCAGGCCGGCTCCCGCTTACGCCGTCGATCGTTCGAGTCATGGCGAAGAGAGTTTCTTCAGTGGGAACATTGGGGTTGCGCCACAGCGTACAGATAGGGATTGCAGGCACCCGGGTTTCAATGCGGGCACTGGTTGGAATGGAAGTTCCGGCTGGGCCATCCCGGGTGGGTTTGGTTTCCAGCCTCTTGCACCCATCAGAAGAGGCATTGTTGCTGATGGTGGGTTTGGTTTTAGTACTTCCAGTCCCTGGAACCACTAAACTTGCGCATGACGGGGAAGAACATGAGTCAAACACTGGTCTAGAGCCGTTTCCGCCATTATGATCGAACATGGGTGGCCGGCTCCTCTTTCTTTACCTTGGTGTTGATGGCGGTATAGGGGTCATTCAGCGATGGGCATGGAGCGATTGAAAGGATACTTAACGGTAACCTCACAATCCGGCAGCTTAGGGCTTCTGGTAAGTTGTTGATGGCTTTCTCTTTTCACATTTCTTTCATGGCTGTTCATTTGACGGGTTGAGTTGAACGTGTTTCCTCTCCGTTGGTATCATTGATGGCCGCTAAGCAGCAGTACTGTTTGTTGCTCGGATGAATTCAGCAGCGAGCATTGCATGGCGTCGCATGGCATGGCTGGGACTGGGCGTCTTGCATTCATGGATGTTGCTTGGTGTCTCCCCTTCATGGTGGGCATGAGCGCATTGCATTAGGGCGGCGGACTGGTTTTTTTAGGAGGTAGCGTTGCTCCTTCTTACCATGACGAGATACCCAAATTACTTAGATTTCTTTGACTCCTAGCTTTTCCTACTCCCGTGATAGTCACGAGGGAAAGAACACATTCAAATTGCGCATCTTTCAATCCATTTCTGTAATCTGATGACTTATAAACACCTACCTTCCCCACCACCCCCAACTCAATTGCATCATCCACCAAACCCCCTTGAACCCCTTTCCCTACACGCGATCCCAACCCGCTTCCTCTTCCTCACCCAACCACTCCACATCCTCATCCCCAAACAGACCCCCATGCGCACTCTCCATATGACCATAAACACTGTTCCCATCCCTCGCCATCCACCCACACCCATAACACCAATGGACACCACAATTCTTCATCATACACTGCACATGATTACAGCCCATCATCTTCTGCGTCAGCACCCCACACCCGGGACACTTCTTATACTTGATCTTCTTGAATTTCTTCGGGTTATGCGTATACCCGGCCCTCTCGCCTCTATTCGCGCGGTTCCCGCCAATGCGAAGTCCAGCACCAGCACCAGCACCGGTTCCACGAGCGCGATCTTCTTCCTCCTGCTCCACCAAAACAGCTCGAATAGCCTCCTCATCCGCCTCCTCCACCTCCTCAATCACCGCCTCACACTCCTCACAAACCCACCCCCTGACCTCAGGCATAGTAGCCGCCCCCGCACAAGTCCTCTCGATGAGTTTTTTCGCACACCCGCATTCCGTACACCAAGCAAATACCCACTCTCCCCGCTCCTCGACCGCGCTCTTCAGGCCGCCGACCGCGTGAACGCCTAGCCCGTAGTTCGCGAGCGTCTTGGCGGCGGGCGCGCGG